>PVJO010011105.1:0-61191 GCA_004026905.1 Hystrix cristata
TTAAAAAAGAAAAAAGAGAGATAGTATTCAAAAGAGAGAACTAGATAGGGAAAAGGGGGATAAAGAAGAAGGTTAAAAGAAAAGTAAGATGAAAGGGGAAAAAATGGTAAAGTGTAGCTACACTTGTTGCAAATAGGGAGGGGTGGGTGAATGGAAGGGAGGGGAGGGGAAGGGGGAAGAGGGGGGAAAACCAAGATATACCATGTACAGGTACAAAATAACCATGTTGATTATGAACATTATGTATACAATGTACCCATACATGCTCTTGGTAAAAATAATAAAAAAAATTTAAAAAAAAGAAATGAATATAGATATATTTTCAAAGAACATGAGCTCAAAATTAACCATTACATATTACATTAGCAAAAAGAAGCTACTATAGAGTCACTAGTATGAATTATTATATTTCTCCCAACTCTGATATGTTGGAATGATTAAATAATACATGACATGTAATATATTTTTAGATTATTTACATCTTGTTAATAGATCTTTGCAGTACATAATGATTATATTCCTCATGGAGAGTTGGTAAATATACATAACATACTTTAATTATTTTTACAGCATCTACCCCTCCACTCCCACTATTTTTAGAAAATGAATCTAATTATGACAAAGGAATAAAATATTGTAAAAAAATTCTAAGTCAATGAAAAAAAGTGCTACCTATTAGATGTATTTCTAAAAGTAGAACTTACAAAAATGAAAATTGTAGTAATTAAAAAGTATAACTTACAGAAATGATAATTGTAGTAATTAAAAATTTGATGTTGAAATTATCTAATTTGAGAGAAGCTGAAAAGAAAATGAATATATTAGGAACAGACACAATAAAATATCTCTAAAATTCAGTAGAAAAAAGATAAATTGAAGGAAACTTCTCTAGATCCCAAGATAGCTAGATTAGAGTGTATTTATTTAAGTACAGAAAGAGCTAATACATAGATATGGTACTAAGACAAAGGTGATTGTATACAAGGATGATTCCTGGCCAAAATGCAACCCATTGAAGTAACTCCTCCACAAATTGGAAGTTAGAAATAAGATATTTCGGTAGGTGTTTATCTCTCATATGTCATAGAGCATAAAAATGTAAATATGTAGAGCTTTGTTAGGGAATTCCTACACTATACACTAAACTAATTATTGTTTTACACAATCTGTAATCTAAACATCAATTTACTCGAATCTTAGGTATAAAATTCATGTAATAACCTCACGATGCTTTAAAATGAGCTAATAAAATGATGCACACAAATCACTTGGTATGTTAAAATACATATTATAAGTGACTAATAGTTTTCAGGTAGTTTTTGCTTAACTAGTTTTTATTATTCCTTTTATGTTAGGGAGAATAATGCAGAAGATAGACATTTGCAAAGAGAGACAGAGAGGTCTTCCTGAGTTCCTCAGACCAAGTTAGAACTTTGAATATGAGAAAAAATGAATCTATCTTTTTTTAATAATTTCAAAGAATTGTTTTTATTTTAAACCAGCCATTAATATGGCCCAAATAAAATGCATACAGAGTATAATTAAGATCAGCCTACTTGTCCATCAATGGATTAATGGATAAAGAAATGGCAGTGTCTATACATAATGGAACATTATTCATTTTCTAAAAAGAAGAAAATCCTGCCATTTCACCAACATGAATGGACCTGGAGAGTATTAGGTTAAGTAAATAAGCCCAGGATGGAAAGAAACATACTCCATGATCTCACTCATATTTAAAATATAAAAAAGTGGAATCAGAAATAAGGATAGAGCAGTTGTTACCAGGGAGTAAGGATCAAAGTCTAGAAACATGTTGATCAATGGATATAAAATTTCAGGTAGACAAGAGGAAAGAGATCAAGAGACATTTTATGTATTGTAAGAAGTATAGTTTATGCTCTAAACACTTCTCCTTCCTCTATTTCAATTATAAATTACTAAAATGAGCTTGAAATTTAGAGTTCAGCCCCTTTCCAAACAAATGATGTTTAAATGAAAATCATTAGGAAACTGCAATATTTATTAACCTGATATATATTTGTCAGCAATGCCTGTTAAAAGAGAACAAATGTATCAGAAATTTAGTAGTCAAGTCAAAACATGACAACCTCTAATTTGAGATTATTAGTATTACGATGCATGAGAAAAAGCAAATGCACTTCATACTAAAGATATTTTATGCACACACTGGCCAGCGTTGAAGTTTACCTTTAGTAACACGTAAAATGTTATTGTAGATTGTTATGACACATTATTTCTTGCTGTCTTTTTTTTTCCTTAATGACCTTCCTTAAACAATACAATATATATAGCTAGTAGCATAAAACACATTTCCAACAGATAAAAATATTCTCTCAGCTGCAACGAGCAGGTATTTCGACACTTGCTTTGGGCAGAATATGTTGGATTTTATGCCCTCTATTATTATTTAAGTAATGTTATCATTGTTTTTCTTTAGGGAACTAAATAGTGATATTTATTAATTTTTGAGACACCAATATTGGTTTAATGATTGAGACAGAATTGCAAAACTTGCTAATAAGGCACCAGCTGAAAAGTCTTCAATAAAATAACATTTGCAATTCAAAGCTTAAAGGAGTTTTCAAACTTTATCCCAAGATAAATCATTCACTCTCTTTAAAATTGTAGTCAGTAAACAGTTCTTTTTTTAAAAACATCAGTAGATTTTTTTTTATAGTGTTAATGCCTGGAACAGCTATGTGAAAAAAAAATTTTTTTCCTTGAGATAAAATAACATTTTAATGCTACATTTTTTCACTTAATTATAAATAATATTAAATTCTAGCTATTTATCTAAGTTCTAAAAGTATAGAAAGAAATAATTCAATTAAATTCAGTGCTTTAATAATAGATCTCCAATTCAGATTTTAAAGGATCTAGACAGCACGTTCCATGCAGGAAGTGTCGCAGGGAAGGTGAGAGGACTCAGGAAGGTCCTGGGAAAGGAGTATGAGGGTTCAGGGATTTTCAGGGTGATGAATGCTCATCCTAGCCAACTATCAGCTATTCTGTTATTACAGACAGATATAACTACAAAAGCTGGAGGCTGGGAGATAACTTTTTAGATCCTGGAAATCTGAACTCTTTCTGCCTTGTTCGAGTGTGGATGGGTGGAGGGCCTGTCACAGAACACAGAGGGTTTATCCTAAAGGCTAGAAGGAGCTAACAAAGAGAGACTTCAGTGCAGGACATGGGTGTGATCTGACTTGCCACACACTTGGAACAGTATCAAGTAGATGAAAGCAATGGGGGTGTGATAAACCTTACAGGAATTTTGGCAGCAAATGACAAAACCCTGAATTGAAGCAAATATCGCATGTAACAGGGTAGAATTTTCCTATACAACTTAATTCAGATTCCTAATCATATTTAATAAATATAATATATGGAATGATGTATGTGCAGTGGAATGAGTGTCGCATGGAAATAATGTGGAAGATAAGGATCATTTGGGGCAAAATCTTTTACTAGTAAATGGCAAAGCAAATTCCCATTAGCACTTACACATTAAACAACTCTATGACCAACATTTCATAATTTAGTTTTGCTTCCTTTGACTACAATGCCTGTGAGGTTGGCAATCTTACTCCTTTTATAGTGATCAAGAACCTGAGCAGATACAATTGTGAGAATTTTCGGTGCTTCATTTCAACAAGTAATGTTGACCCTGTGCCTTCCTCCACCAGTCTGGGATGAAAACCACATCTGTCTCTCTACAAAGATAATTTTTTTATGAGTATGAAATAAGTATTTCTCCTAATTTAGGTACTTGGAATTTTCTGCCAGTGACTATAGCTGTATCCCACAAAAAGCTGAAAGCACTAAGACTTCTATCAGAAAGGTAATTGGATTGTGTCTCGTGCCAAGGCTTGAGTTAATAAATACAGCCTGGGTGGCAGGTGCCAGGGCACCGCATTTGCCGCCTAATGACCAAGAGCCCTGATGAGCGGCCATGGTGGCAGTCATTGCAACAAGGGAAGGGGACAGAAATGAGGACAGACTGCTGGGAGGGGAGGGCCTAAGGGTTGGAAGTACTAATGTCATCGATATTAATGCCGGTTGTAATAGGAGCTCTGTGCCAAGGCAGCTGGAGAAGTAGGCATCCGGGAGAGGCTAAGAGCCACAGCTGATCATGAAAGGGCAGATGTTAAATGTGACTGGGATGCAAAAGGAGAGGAAATGTGGACAAAGGCACAGCTGAAGACGCAGGCAGAGGCGGGGTGGAAATTGCCAAACTCCAGTGTCACTTTGCAGGGAGATGAGTAGGGGAAAGGGACTCATTTCTCAAAGTTTACTCTTTTTATTTTTTATTTATTTTTTGGCCTAGGCCAGTGGCAAGCAAAACAAAATAACAGCCATTGAAATAGATTCACCCCACCCAATAATCCAACAAAATTTCAAAGGAAGTAGTTTCTTCCAAAGAAAGTCCTGGGCATCATTATGACGGGAGAGTTTCTTCACAAAGGAGTTTTATTGGGTATAGAAAAGAATAAGAACAAAACCAGCTACAATTTAACGCTTCCCTTCTTTATTTCCTTTGTTTTTAGCCATAGCACTATAAATCTTGTACATGGTGCCTGCTCTGATCTCCTCTTAGCATGTGTGTTCTCCCGCTAAGGAATGTGGAAGAGAATAGCGAACATTTCTCATAGGTAGATGCAGAAATAGTAGTTAGTAGAAGTGGCTGATCAGTGGATTATAGAACTCTTCCTGAAGAGCTTCCTTCATTCAGTGTATTTATTAAGATGAAAAATGCCTGTTTTAAAGAACACAAAAAACATGCAGTATTATGCCCCAAAGCATGAAAATGTGTTTAACTTTGACCTTCCTCATGACTTCTAGCAAAGAATCTTCTACTGCTGCTAACATACCTGCTCAGTAATATTGCTGTAACTAGTACAAATCATACTCCCAGGCAAAGAAATGTCCTCAGATGTCCGATCTGTAGTTGAAGCTGTTGGTGAATTTCTACCGGAGGCAAGCAGTTTTAGAAGCACAAGTAAAGTGATCATCTCGGTTATTTACAATCTAATAGCCAAAAGCTAAATTGCTATCCATATTGAAGGGAACTGCACAGAGACAGAATAAAAAGTTTATACTGATGTTTTTCTCTTAGAGCAACTGTGCTTGCTTCGTACAGAGGAATATACATCATATACACTTGACATGAATAAGAGCAGATGAGAAACGTGAGGCAGAACAGTTCAGAGCTGAACAAATATATAAACATAGAAATTATTATTAATATTAATAGCAGTGAAGGTACAGATGTGAATCTTTCATACAGAACATGTTGTGTAAAGAAAAAAAAATCTAAGGAAGAGAAAAAGAAGAACAAACTTTGAGAGGCTTTAGATCTGTAATCTGTCTTTTCAACACCTGTTTCCTGTTAATATCATACGGACTTCTAATTTAGTCAGATAGATTACCTGACACAGAGATTCTCTCTATCAGTATTTAAATAATCACTGTTATGGTTTAGATCTAAGATTGTCCCCCAGTCTCATGTGTTTGGAAAATGATTGTCTGCAGGGCGCTGTATTCATCAACAGTAATTTGATATGCAGTTGGAGGTGGTGCCTACTTGGGGGTGGGCATTGAGGGTCGGACCTGAATGGCTGTGGTGTATTCTTACCTCCTCCTGGTTTCCTGGGGTGAGTTACTGTCCATCCTTATGCCTTTCCACTATGTGTTTCTGCATTGGAGCCAGCCGATTAGGGACTAAATCCACAGGAAATTGTAAGCCAAATAAATCCCCCATTCAATTATGAGGGTTGGATATTATGTGTCAAGGAGAGGAAGGTGACTAACCAGGGTGACTATCTCATCACAAAAAGGCAAAATTACTTCTTGAACTGGGGAATGAGTAGAATCTTAAATGAGTCCTTCCTTTCCCGTAAATATATCTTTGTTTTTACCTTTCATCTTTTGAGTGGTCCTCTTTGAATCTTGTACATCCCTCTAAAAGTTACGACATTTTCAAAGATTCATCTTTGGCAATGTTCAACCAAAATCATTTATCTTTGAAAGTTAAAAAAAAAAAACCTATTTTGCTTGTATTAATGTAACAAAGTCCATATTGTGTAAGAACATTTTTAGAGTTATTTGGCAGTGTATGTGCTAGTTTTAATTTTCTGTGTAAATGTAAATGTATTATGGTCTGAATGTTGGAGTATTTCCAAAATTCATATATAAAAGCTGGTTAGATCATGACATGGCATCCTCTTGAATGAGACTGATGCTCTCATAAAAGAAATCCCTGAAGAGCTAGTATATCTCTTTTATATGAAGATGCAGTGAGAGGGTGACATATAAGAACTGGAAAGAGAATTTCACTGGGTGAAGAAACTGTTAGTGTCTTGATACTGGCTTTCATAGTCTTGAGAACAGTAAGAAATAAATTTCTGTTGTTTGTGAATTACATAGTCTTTAGTATTTTGGTTACGGTCGCCTGAACAGACTAAGACAGTATGTGACTAAGACAATTGTCTGTACAATGTCATGTTAAGCCTCTTGAGACGCATTAGAGCATATTTTCCTTTTGTGTATTTATTTATTCCCTGGCATAATATTAGGTCATGACAGGAGTTCAATAATCATTGAGAGTATCATGTAACAGTAACTGAAACAATGGTGGAATTACAGGAAGAGGTGAGTGAAGCCTTTTTTATCTACTACTTCAGGAAATGAAAAAAAATGATTGTTGAATATTTTCCTTCAAATTAGGTTATAGGAAGAAATACTAATGATAATTTGACTACAGATAGGCTCAGCAAAGGATTTGCAAATAGCAGTCAGCTGTAGTAAGAGGATCTTTTTTAAAAGTTAGTATTATAGGCCATTAGATGAATTAAATAATAAAACAAAGCTTCCAAGTATTGTTTTAAATTAATACATACCAATTACATTATTCTGTAAAATGGTAATAGAAACTTTTTTGAGACTTTTGCTTGTGTTTATTATTTGATATATCTGTCTTGTTAGGAAAGTTTATACATTAGATCTCTGTCCAGCAACATTGAAAGGCTGGGTAGTTGTGAATGAAAAAGGACCAGGAGAAGAGGAGAGAGCAAATAATCGTACAGTATCTCTCAGTCACATTCTGAGAGTCGGTAAGGAATAGTTCCATTAGGACAGAGATATGAAATACAAAGTCTACTAAAATGGATGATTATATGAAGAAATGAGAATCATTCGTGTGGCACAGGAAATGCTTAGGGGTGAGCGACCTCTCTCTGAAGAATCTTGGGTGCATCTAAGGATGTAGGTTGACAGAGACTCTGTGGCACAGTGTGAATTCTGGCATCTTCACAGTTCAGGCCATTCAGTTCTCCAATCATCATAGCACATGTGAGCCTTTCCCTGGGTTATTTGTTCTGGATTTGAAAATACTTGGCTGCCGGCGAGAGGCACAGGATAGGCATCATAAAAGTTCAGCAAATTGAAAAGAATTGGCCCTAATTCTTACCAACTAAACCAGATTAACTCCTGAGTACTCATTGCTAAGCCACTGAAATGCTGGATTACTGCCTCTGCATATTGCAGGAAGCTCATTGGCCTCCAAAGCTTGCAAGAAGTATTTAAATGTTGGCCATGAGATATGATCCTTGTAAGTTTGGAGTGAATCGAAGAAGAATGACGAAAACAATCAAGAGAATAAAAACGGGTGATGTCCTATTTATTTATTTTTGTATCTGGTGTCACACACACACAAAAAAACATTGTGCCAAAACTGATGTCAAGATGCATTCTAATTTTATTCTGCTGCACATGGATATCCGATTTTCCCAGAACCATTGATTTTTTTATTTTTTTTATTTTTTTAACCAAGAACATGTATTGGTACAATGTACATATAATGGTTACATTCATCACATTTATTTTGTACCTGTACATGATGCATCTTGGTTCTCCCCCCTCTACCCCGTCCCTCACCTCTATTCCCTTCATCTCTATTTACAGCAGGTACATTCACATTTCTCCATGAATTCCCTTTCCTTTTTCTATCCCTCTTTTCGCTTCCCGCTTCTCCCCCCCCTCCATCCAATGTTCCTCTCCTTTCAATATTATCTTCCATTTAGATTATATCTATTACACCTCTTCATCCTTTTTTACATCCATGGTTTCTCATATCAAATAAACAATTCGATGTGTATTCATTAGTGTCCAATTTATTTCACTTAATAGTATGTTCTCAAGGAACATCCATTTGCATACAAATGACTCCAGTTTATCCTTTATTATGGCAGTGTAGTACTCCATTGTGTAGAAAAACCACATTTTCTTTAGCCATTCATTGGTTGTTGGGCATTTAGGCTGTTTCCAAGACTTAGCTATTACAAATTGTGTTGCTATAAACATGGTTGTGGTATGAGGATTCCAGTTCTTCTGGGAAGATCCCCAGTAGGGGGATAGCTGGATCAAATGGAACCTCTAGTTCTAGTTGTTTGAGGAATCTCCATATTGATTTCCACAGTGGCTGGACCAGTCCATATTCCTACCAACAGTGGAGGAGGGTTCCTTTTTCCCCACAGCCCCACCAGCATTTGTTATTGGTTGATCTTTTCATAAACGTGGTTCTTTCTGGAGTAAGATGGAATCTTAATGTTGTTTTGATTTGCATCTCTCGAACGACTAGTGATGTTGAACACATTTTCATATATTTATTTGCCTTTTTAATGTCTTCATCTGAGAAATGTTTATTCATTTCAGTTGCCCATTTTTGGACTGGGTCTTTGAATTTGGGAGGTTTAATTTTTTTTTTAGTTCTTTGTATATTCTAGATGCTAGACCTTTTTCTGATGGATAGCTAGTAAAAATTTTTTCCCAGCTTGTGGATTTTCACCCTGTTCTATTTGTGATTTCTTTTGCTGTGCAAAAGCTTTTTAATAGCATGTGGTCCCAAGCACTGATTCTTCGTATTGTTTCCTGTGCTATTTGGGTTATGTTCATAAATTTTTTCCCTACTCCTATGTCTTTGAGGGTTCTTCCTATTTTATTCTCCAGTAGATTTAGTGTTTCTGTTTTAATGTTTAGATCTTTGATCCACTTTGATTTGAGTTTAGTACATGGTGAGAGACATATATCTAGTTTTAATTTTCGACATGTGGTTAGCCAATTTTTCCAGCACCATTTGTTAAATAGGCTATCCTTCTTCCAGTGAGGGTGTTTGGCTCCTTTGTTGAAGATGAGGTATTTGAGTGTGTTTGGAGTTGCTTCTGCGTCTTCCAGTCTATTCCATTGATCCTCAGGTCTGTCTTTTTGCCAGTACCATGCTGTTTTTATCACTGTAGCTTTGTAGTATAGTTTTAGGTCAGGAACTGTGATGCCCCCTGCCTTTCCCCTATTGCTTAGGATTGTTTTTGCTATTCTTGGTCTCTTGTGGTTCCAGATGAAATTCATGATTGTCCTTTCTAATTCTTTGAAGTATGTTGGTGGTATCTTGATTGGAATTGCATTAAATCTGTATAGTAATTTAGAAAGTATAGCCATTTTCACTATGTTGGTTCTTCCTACCCAGGAACATGGGATATCTTTCCATTTTCTGATATCCTTTTCAATTTCCTTTTTAAGAGTGCTGTAGTTTTCAATGTAAAGATCTTTTACTTCCTTTGTTAGATAGATTCCTAAATATATTATTTATTTATTTTTTGTGCAATTGTGAAAGGTATATCTTCTGTTATTTCTTTCTCGGTGGGTTTATTGTTTGTGAATAGGAATGCTATTGACTTTTGGGTGTTGACTTTGTATCTGGCAATGCAACTGAATTTCGTTATTAAATCTAGAAGTTTTTTGGTGGAGTTTTTTGGGTCTTCTATGTAGAGTATCGTGTCATCCTCAAATAATGATAGTTTAACTTCTTCCTTTCCTATCTTTATTCCTTTTATGTCTTTCTCTTGTCTAATTGCTCTGGCTAATGTTTCTAGTACTATGTTGAATAATAGTGGTGAAGATAGTGAGCAACCTTGTCTTGTTCCAGATTTTAGTGTGAAAGCTTCCAGTCTGAGCATTTAGAGTGATGTTGGCTGTTGGTTTGTCATAGATGGCTTTTATCAGATTTAGATATACACCATCTATTCCTAATTTCTGTAGTGAATAGGTGTTGGATTTTGTCAAATGCTTTTTCTGCATCTATTGAGATGATCATGTGATTTTTGTTTTTGACTTTGTCGATATGGTGTGTCACATATATTGATTTGCATATGATGAACCATCCCTGCATCTCTGGGATGAATCCTACTTGGTCGTGGTACATAATCGTCTTGATAATTCATTGCATTCTGTTGACCAGCATCTTGTTGAGAATTTTTGCGTCTATGTTCATTAGGAAGATTGGCCTGTAGTTAGTTCTCTTTTTCAGTTGGATCCTTTTTCTGGTTTTAGTATCAGGGTAATGGTTGCTTCCAGGAATGATTTTGGAAGTACTGCTTCCTTTTCAATTTCAGTAAAGAGTTTGAGGAATAGTGGTATTAGATCATCTCTGAATTTCTTGTAGAATCTGGCTGTGAAGCTGTCAGGACCTAGACTTATCTTTGTTGGTTCAGTTCTGATATTTCTTTGTTAATTTTCTGTCTAGTTGATCTGTCTATTTGTGACAATGGGGTGTTGAAGTCTCCCATTGTAATTGTGTTAGTGTTTATTTGATCTTTCATGGCCCTTAATATTAGTTTTATATATTTAGGTGCACCAATACTTGGCACATAAATATTAATGATTGTTATTTCTTCCTCTTGAAGTTTTCACTTGAGAAGTGTGTAATGGCCATCTTTGTCCCTCTTGATTAGTCTTAGTTTGAAGTTTACTTTGTCTGCAATTAGGATAGCTACCCCTGCTTTTTTCTGGGATCGTGTTGCATGAAATACTGTTTTCCATTCTTTGAATTTCAATCTGTGTATTTCCTTTTGGGTTAGATTTGTCTCTTGTATGCAGCATATTGCTGGATCTTCTTTCTTAATCCCTTCTGCTAGCCTGTTTCTTTTGATTGGTGAGTTGAGCCCATTTACATTGATGGTTACAGCTGTTATGAGTTGACTTATCTTTACTATATATTTTTTCTGTTGTTGGTTCTGTGTTTCACCTCAGTTCAACTGCTTGTCTTACCTGCTGGGTTTTATTAATGTCCTTTTAATTATAGTTAACTTTTTCCTTTTCTAGGATCTCCTTCAAGATACATTGTAGAGATGGTTTGGAGGTCATACATTTCTTCAGTTGTTCTTTGTCATGGAAGTATCTTATTTCATTGTTGAATTTGAAAGATAGTTTGGCTGGGTACATCAATCTGGGTTGGAGATTGTTTTCTTTTAAGGCTTGAAATACTTTGCTTCAGGCACTTCTTGATTTAAGGGTTTGCGTAGAGAAATCCGCTATGATTCTGATGGGTTTATCTTTAAAGGTTCTTTGTTTTTTGTTTTTTTTTCTCTAATACTTTTCAGTATTCTGTTCTTTTGCTGAATTTCTGGAATCTTGATTATTATATTTCTTGGTGTGGATTTATTTTGGTTATGGGTAATTGGGGTTCTATATGCCTCGCTTATCTGTATATCAAGTTCTTTTCTCAAGCTTGGGAAGTTTTCTGTCATTACTTCTGTAAATAATCTTTTTAGATCCTTCATATTGTCTCTTGCTTTTTCTTTCACTCCTATCACTCTTATATTGTTCTTCTTTGCATCATCTTGCAGCAGTTGTAGTGATTTTTCATGTTCTCTACCTATTTTAAAGAGGTCTTTCTTTTCATTGTCATCAATAGTTGACCAGTCTTCTAGGTCTGAAATTCTATCTTTGCTCTCATTCAATCGGCAGCATATACTTTCCAGCGAGTTTTTTATTCTTGGATATCTGTTTGGATATGTTTCATGGGTTCCATTTCTTTGCTAAATTGAATGTTCAAGTTTTCCATTGTTTTTCTAAGCTTCTCTCTCTCTTTTTTAAATCCGTGTTTACCCTGAACTCACTAAGCAGGTCTTTCATTATCATTGTCATCTCTTTTTTGACTTGAACAATTATTTCTAGTCTGATGTTCTCTATAGCCACACTTCTCTGCTTTTCAACTTCTGTTGCTATCATATCTGAGAGTTTGATTGGGTGTCTCCTGATTTCCTCTATGTCATTGTCCTCTGTATTTGTTCTGGGTGAGCTGGGTTTCTGGGGTTGTGTTTTGCTTTTATGCCTTGTCATTTTCTTTGTATACATATGTAATTTACCTCCTTTAGTTTGTTCTCCATGTTGATTTTATATTTTGTTTGTGGGAGGTTACATTAAGATAGGTAATAGTGTTCTCCTAGGAAACGTCTGTTCTTACAGTTTCTTCTAGGTATATGCGTTTCTTGGCTCTTATGACCTTTATATCTCCAGGACTATCTTCAGTGGTAAGGTCATGGTTGGCTCTACTTGGTATTGGTGACTTGCAAAAGGAGAAGGATAAAGAAAGTAACGAAGAAAAGTTAAAAAAAAAAGAAGAAGAAAAAAGCAGGGGGATGAGCAGAAGATAGTGTCATCAAGTCTTAGATTATATGCATGTTGATGGATTTAGACCCTGCTGGTGTGTGGGCAGGTGGTGGGCCCATGGTGCAGTCCCTTGTGCCTGGGGTGTGGGCTGTGGGAGCCCACAAAGCAGTCTCTCACCAGTCCTAGGCAGGCCCCTGCCGCTGGCAATCCCAATGGGAGGCAACCAGGTGGGTGCAGGGCAGTCCCTTGTACCAGGGCTGGGGACATGAAATTTTACACACAGGTCCCCCTTCATCATTTTCCTTTAATTAGTTAAAAAAAGAAAAAAAAATGTAAATTGTTTAAAATGTTTTATATTTAGAAAAATTTTAATAGTTTTGATTGCCGATGTAAAAGAAAAATGCTATAAATGTAAAAAGACTGCAAAAATCGAGACAATTCTAAAAAATAAAATGCATATATGAGAAATGGAAAGCAATGCAGTCTTTAGATAAATAACAGCATCATATTGAAAATTACTTATGAAACTTTACTATAGAGTGAAGCTACAGAGAGAAAAAAGTGTGTATGAATGATACAAAAGCTGTATGCCGGTATTGGGGAAACTCTGGTACATGTGCCGCAGCTGGCTCTTTGTTATCACTGAAACCTCTAAAAGGCTGGCTGTCACGGCCCTAAGCCAAATCGAATACAAAAAAAGCCTATCTAAAATTAAAATTAATTATAAGGTGCTCATTTTATTTAGATGTAATAGAATTAATCGAAAGGAGTTAATAGAAAGTGAATTCTTATGGGCAATAAAACTAAAGTGAAGAGGAATTAGAAAACCAAGCACCATAATTTCCTTATTTTGTTAAAAATTGGAAGCCATAGAAAACCTTTTATATAACTACAGTGTCATATACAACGTTCTTTATGTCCAAGTACTTATCTCTTCAAACTAATTTCCAGATATGATGTTATACTGATAAATATGATCAATTTCCAGACTATTCTAAAAAGGTAGCAGGAGTTTGTAAAAATAATAAAACAAAGAAAAGCAAAGATAATAGATTAAAAAAATATGAAAACAAAAACCAAGGAAAACTTCAAAAATGCTAACTGACTAAAAACTCAAGGAAGAAATTATCTAAATTGTTGGTAGGAGAATCCAACAAACAAAATAATTAAACTAGCCAGTGATGGAATCAGATCTATTTGAAAGATATAATTGGAAAGCAGAGAGTTGGTTAGTAAAAACAAAAAGATAGATCAATAGGAAGGAAGGAAGGAAGCAAAGAAGCAAGAAAGGGAGGGAAGGAGGAGGGAAAGAGGGCTAACTTACAGGTAAAGAAAGGGAAGAAAAGAATCGGAACACATAAAAACCAGAAGTAGAATTTAGACTTCTCCAGTTGACTCTGTGTACATAATTATTTTTAAAAAGCTAAAATTAAAAAGTCCTAAAAGTAAAAAGCAAAATTAAATGAAACCAAGTGAACGTCAAGTAGAATGTACACACACCAAGAGGAACAACTTCAAGTAACTTTTCAAATAGTTATTTTTCCGTACAACTGTAGGGTAATACAAACCGAGAACAGTAATTCATTTGTGAAATTAAAACTTTCTGGTAATTAAATAAATTGTAGCATTTTTACTCATTCTATGTCTGTATTAAGTGGAAAGTATATGTACAATATACTATTTTGTTAGTACCATTGATCAGGCAGATTTTCAGAATGGGCATGATTGAGATTGAGGAGATATAGTAAAAACCCTGAGTCCTAAATACAAATGAGAACTCTTAATATGACATCATATAATTTGTCTTTCCAAAGTATAGTTATTTTCTACTTCTGTCACTTAACTGATCAAGAAATAATGACCAATTCAAAAGCATTTTTCCACTTGAGGTCCTTGTGTTCATTACGTACCAGTGCTTCTCAGTGGGTACCATTCTACCACAGATAGCACATTTGAAGTTGTCTGGAAACATTTTTGGTTGTCAAGTGTGGACGTGGGTGCTACTGGCACCTAGTGGGGGAAGAAAGAATGTTGCCATGAGTCCTGCAATGCATGGGCAGTCCCCCAGCAGGGAATTATCTGGTGCGACACACCATAGTTTCTTACTGGGAAACCCTGCTACATATTAACTCCTGCCACAAGGAACCAGGTGTTTCTTGAAGAAATGACTGGCAAAATACTGTGCAAGATCAGTCAAAAATACCTCGTCAGAATACTAGAGAACTAGAAAACAAAGAAACTATTAACATCTCCTGAGGTTCTGTGGAAAAAGCTTAGATGATAAAAGAATAAAAAAGAAAGAAAGAAAGAAAGCTCCTTGCCAAAATGCGACCACTTTGAATTACACTTACAAATAAAATGAATTCAAACACTTAAAATATATTTAATGCCTTGCTTTCATGATAAGATTAAACAACAAGCATTTAAAAATGTTCTCTGTGCTTTGTCTACAAGAATGTTTGAGAATCAACTGATTATTTTGAAAACTAGTGAATAAAAGAGAATAAAGTATTCAGGCCTTCCTTTCCCACACAGTATGTTTCAAGTTCAGAAAGTAGTGGATGAGTAAGTTTTCTTCGTATAAGTACTTCAGCTAAAGAATAACAAAGAAATGCAAATGGCATATTGTACGACAGATGGGCATGAGTTAAATGTCAACATAGGAAACTAATAAAAGTCTACACCATTAAAACTGTTGGATATGACAAAGAAATCAATTTTCTCATCAAATAAGTAGAAAAAAAGATTAAACATCTTGAATGAAAAATAAGGCTATTCAAAATATCCATCTAGAAAGTATTTAGATCATAGTTCAAATGCACACACAGAGACAATCTGAGAAATTGGACATGGACTGAATGAAGACTTACTCTAAACTTTTAGGTTTAACTCAGAGAAATCCTCTTTTTTATAGATGGACATCTCACACTTCTCTGGTAAGACAGTGTGGGTTTACTCTCTGATAGAACAGAAGGACACAGATTTGTGGAGAAATATATAAGTACACAAAATATCCTTACTACACAGCGAGGTACAGATTCAAGGCAAGTATACAAGAATGGAGATGTCACATTTAAAACAGAAAAATCAATAAATGTTTGATACTTACCATAAAAGCCTAAGACCTAAGTAGTACAGAGTTCAAACAATTGAATAGATGAAAAAGGAGGAAAATTATATACTTTTTATAGTGACCATAAGGAGACCAGTGATTGGGTCTGAGGTTAAAGCTACTCTGACTACAAAGGAAACTTCTGGCCATGATGAAGATCTCATAGAATTATAAAGTTCTCTATGTCTCTAATTCAGCCCATTAGGTGACTTCTGCTACCAAAGTAGGATATAAAAGCTGTCAGTATAAAAGGCTTTTAAGAACTTATTTACTTTTTTAGTAAAAGGCCTAGAGTAACACAAATAAATGGGATTTAGAAAGGAAAGAGTGTACACAGTACTCTTTAGGTTGATTTTAAATTTAATAGTAAATCTGTGTTTGTTTTAGTTAGCAGTGTTGTGTTGGTCAAACTTTAACAACAAGCTCTCTGGAAAGGGAGAAAATGTACAGAAATGTCTTTATGTCACTCAGTTTCAGTGACGCGAACACTACCAGTCACATCAATTTTAAGCTAAAAGGTAGTATCTTTAAACAATCAGTTGTGTTGAAATGCACACAATGAGCCCGGTGGGTGCGAGTCAACTACAATGCACAACTGCTTTCAACCTATTTCAGAAACATGATGGATTGAGATTTTTTTAAAGTTCATTTCGTTTCACAGCTTTTTAGTTAACAGCGGATTTCTTTGGCAGGTGTTATAAGTCTAGTTTCGTGGCACTCATTAATGGAATTTGAAAGTCATTAGCAGGTTTGTGTTACTTACAAGAGAGAAATGTGCTGATAATAAGTAGAGTTTAGCACATCAACAACACTGATGACTTCAGTCTTCAAAGCATATTCATTTTTATAATGTATACTTAGAAGAACTTTAGACTTTCCTGTACTCAATTTCTTTCATAGCTCATTTTTAGTTCTTTAGAAAAGTCCACTGGCTGTACTTTCAATTCATTCTTGCCACTACTTTCTCTTCCACATTCATTTTGCACAAGCAATACCTGAGATGATTACAACGGCCTCCTAAAAGTCTCCCTTTTTCCAGCCATTCCCTCTTATCATCTATCCCAAAAGCAACCACCAACATTAGATCTCTAAAGTATAAATCCAATGTTGGCCCTTCTCAGGTCCAAGTACTTCGATGATTCTGTATCACATACCTGGTTGAAAGCAAAGTTCTGACTTTGAACCTAAATGATGCCCTTGACGCCTTCTGTCTTAGACTACTTCCTCTGTCTAGAATTCTCTTCTGGAAGATTTCCATGTTTTACACTTGCACTTTCTGAATTTCCTTTTTTCAAACGTCACATTTGCAGTGAAGTCTGAGCCTTCTACTCTTGGTGTAATTGCATGCTACCACCCTATTCCTCCCGTGACGCTGACACCTGCATTTCCAATTCTCTTTTCTTCCCTTATTTTTCCTCATTACTCTACTCATGACATTCTAGTATCTGCAACATTTACTTGTTCATTTTGTCATCAGCATCTAGTTTACACATTGCAATGTAAACTCAATAAGGCAGGAAGTTTTGTCTACATAGAATACCTAGAGCACTATCTTTATTGGAAAGTGATATTTTGCATATACATGTAGTAATTGCATATATTTATAGAGTACAATGTGATGTTTTGTACAGGCATATGCGTAAAATTATCAAATCTGTGATTAACATGACTCACCACTTCTAACATTTAGCGTTTCTTTGTACTGAGAGCGTTCATAATCATCTATTCCAGCTATCTAGAAATATGCAACACATTATTGGTATCTGTTGTCACCTGACCATGAAATAGCACAATGGGACTTATTCTTTCTAACTCAGGGTAATTCTTCCTTTCCCCATCTCTCCTCTCTCCTGTCCAGTCACTGATAACCACTATTCAATTATCCCTTCTATGAGATCAGCTTTTTAGATTCCAGTTTTGTTCTTCTACACCTCACTCAGTACACTTAGCATATTGTTGCTCAGCTTCCTCAGTGATGTTTAACATTAAAGGATTTTGCTTGGTGACTGGCTTTCCTCTGTGTGTGTGCACCACATTTCCTTGTTTTATGCATGCATGCACTGATGGACCCTTACATTGATGCCAAATCTCGGCCCCCATGAACAGTTCTATAATGAACTTGGAGTGAAGATGTCACATTGACATGTTGATTTCATTTCTTTTAGATATATGGGGTTGCTGAATCCTTTTGTGGTTCTATTTTAATTTTTTAAGGAACTTTCATACTGTTTTTCAAAATAGCTGTACTAATTTATATTCCCACTAAGAGAATATATGTTTTGCTTTGCTTCCATCCTCTTCAACCTTTGTTCCTTTATATTTATTCTTTGATAATAGCCGTTCGACTGGGTTGAGAGGATATGCATTGTGGTTTTTTATTTGCACTCTCCTGAGGATTATTCACGCTATACATATTTCTCATATAGCTGTTTGCCATTTGTATGCCTTCCTTTGAGAAAAGTTTCTTCAGGTCTCTTGGTATTTTTTAAAAAAATATCAGATAGTTATTATTATTTTACAATGAGATTGTTGAGTCATTTGGATACTCTAGACATTAACAACTTGGCAGATAAGTAATTTGCAAATATTTACTCCCGATATATAGGTTGTCTCCCAATCTATAGGTTTTGGTTTTAAGAGCTTTACATTATATTTTGAATCAGGTTGTATGACACCTCCAGTTTTACTTTGTTCTATATTATTTGCCTCTTTGGAGTCAGCTATGGTTTATATAAATTTTACTATTTTTTCTATTCCTTTTATACACAATATTATTTGTGTTCTGGTAGATTGTACTAAATCTATAGATCACTTTGGGCCATATGAACATTTTGACACAATTCATTCTAATCAATTAACACATAATGTATTTCTATTTATTTGTATTGTCTTCAATTATTTCCTTTAGTGTTTTATAATTTTCACTGTAGACATCTTTTGCCTCCTTGGTTAAGTTTACTAATTTCTGTTTATTTTTAATGACTGTCCTAAGTGGGATTAGTTTAGTAATTTCTTTTTCAGATAATGTGCTATTAATTTGCAGAAATGCTATTGAGAAGTAGAAAAGATCAAGCAAATGAAAAATTGTTTTGGAAAAATAAAATTAACAAACATTTACCTAGATTAATGAAGAAAAAAGAGATGATCCAAATAAAATTAAAGATAAAAAATGAGACACTGCAACTAATAGCACAGAAATACACCAGATTTTAAAAGACTATTTTGAACAACTATATGCCAAACATTTGGAAGCCTAGATGAAATGAATACATTTCTGGACACATAAAATCTGTCAGGGTTGAATAGTGAAGAAGCATAAAACTTGAATTTGTCAATAACGTGTAAAGATATTTAATCCCTTAATAACCTCACTGCTGAATTCTACCAGACTTTTTTAAAAAAGAATACCAATTCTCAAACTCTTCCAAAATAATTAAAGAGGAAGGACATCTTATAAATTTGTTCTAGACTGAGCGATATCTAAATATCAATACAACAACTAAAAGAGATAGTGAATTGAAATGTTTGTATTAAATTCAACATGCATTTTGGGAAACAACTGATTGTAGCTCTTATTTTCATATTGGAGGATAAATCTGCATCTCAGGAAAATTTATTGAATTAAAATGATAAAAACAGTTTGTTCAGGAAAACAAAAAATCTGCTCAAATGTGCTTCCAGAAATGGAGCAAAAAAATTATGAAAGGTTGATTTTCCATGGTGGGATTTCACACAAGTTATAAATAATTATTCAGATCCTCTCATATGCCTCGAAATACTCTGATGAATTTAAAAGCTACATATTCTAGATAACATGTTTGAAAATCATCAAATATTCTAGTGTAAATATTATGTCATTAATAAATATTTCTTTACAACTAATGGGATGTGTGCTTGATACTTGACACGTGATAGGATGTAGCACATGATTCACAAGCATAAGAAACATTAGATTAAAACATGTACAAGTCACAGGAAAATCGACAGTGTGTAGAATCATTTGGAATGACTCTGCCAAATTTTGGAATATGAAAAGGAATACGGAAACCTTAAATTTAAATAGAATTGTCCCAAAGGCTCAGGACACAAGGGGATGGAGACGGCCCCACAGGGGTTCAGGTGTTATACTGAGACAGTGAGGACTTCCTGTGAAACAAGCGTAAGAGAATCATCCTTGAAAAAGTGCTGAAATTTCAGACTGTCTTCTCTGATGATCAGTAAATTGATGATTGATTGGTAAAGCATCCTATGTATCCATTTCATCATAATATTCAAAATAAATTTTTTACTTTTAATATTATTAAGACAAGAATGTTATCAGGGATTCCACTTAGGTAAGGAATATTTTCACCTTCCTCTTTACCGACAATTTTTATACAGCAAACTTCAAAGAGGACTGAGTAACACCACAGGTTTGCACAATTCCAGGACCCTCCATGCTTGGGGTCTTTGACACTGAGTGGAATCTTGATGGAAACAGAATTTTCTTCCTTCCTTCTTTCCTTCCCTCCCTCCTTCCTTCCCTCCCTCCCTCCCTTCCTTCCTTTCCTTCTCTCTTCCTTCCTCTCTCCCATCCTTCCTTCCTCCCTTCCTTCCTTCCTTCCTCCCTCTCTCCCTCCCTCCTTTCCATCCTTCTCTCTTTACCTTTCTCTCTCTCCACCTTTCTCTCTCTCCCTCCCTCTCCCCCTCTCCCTCTCCCTTTCCCCTCAATACAAACTTTGTCAGTAGGGGTAGGGTACTATTTTATAGTACTCCATTAGCCAGGGACTATCAGAGAAACAGAACCATTTGGAGATATATATTAAGAGATTTATCACAAGACGTAGGGTTGTGAGATTGTGGCGGCCGCAAGACAATTTAAAAAACTGTAGGGCAGGCTGGCAGGACAGGCAGGCAGACTCTCCATTCTGTGGTGGAATTCCTTGTTCCTCTGGGAAATCTCACTTCTGCTCTTAAAGGCTCAAATGTATTGAGTCAGACTCACAGAGATTTTGTACTTAGAGTAAATGGTTTATGCATATTAATCAAATCTACAGAACACTTTTACGCAAGGCCCACATTAGTGTTTGAATCATTCAGAAAACTGTAGAAAATAAGAATGTCTCAGGCACTGACTTCAGAAACCTGACGTTGAAACTTCAGAATTGGTGCCCAGAAATTCACATTTTTAACAAAAGTCTCCTCAGATAATTCTATGTAATCAGCACCAACAAGTGTTTCTATACTTTCATGTTTAAGATTATTCGTTTGTATTTTCCAAGGAATAGAACAAAATAAAGTATTTTTAACTTATTTTTTCTCTTTTTCTTACTGTTGTTTTGTCTGTCTTGGTAGGGATGGACAATGAATGTTTTTTAGAAGAAAATATTGTTTTAAATTTGAACTGGAAATAACTGACCAAGTTTTTAAAAGAGTCAATATGAAATTACCTCTGAAATATCAATGAGCAGCAAATCTGGTCTTCCGTAAGAGCTCAGGGAGGTTGTCTGTATATTTAAAGACCAATATTATGTAAATCACAATCACTTCAGTGCTGTAAATCAGTATTACATTTTCCCATGACGGACGATACCTAAGGAGGAAGATTTCAGCTGTATTACGTAAGGAGGAATTTCTACCCTTCTTGAGCTAAACCATGTGTGGAGAACATCTGTCCCTCCTAGCTCGTCAATCCCTTTCAGCATTTCCAGCGATGTGTAATTGGTCTGCAACAGGAGCTTGAGTTGACCTTTTCATAAAACAACAGCAGATGTGAGCAGGAAAGGTCAGTGTGCGTGGCAGCATGAAGATGTGCGTTAACAAAACAACTGCATCACTTCTGGGTTTTCTTTTTTCTTTTATTTAGATTTTGGAAATCAGGGTTTTTGTGAGGTTTAACTTCAAATGTTTAAAATTTTTGTATGAAGAAAAATAGTGTTTCCAAGTGGTATTTGCTCCAAGGCAAGTGGCATTTATGTACAAAATAGATGGGGAGAGGAAGTACGAACTCTTTAATGGAGAACGGTGGCACAGTTAATGACTAGCTATTAATTAATGGGTCTGGAGACCCGCAGGTTGCAACAGCTAAGGGTTAACCCTTCTAGGAATAACTAGTTTCCAGCCCTAACTGCTATTGTAACCCATGTTCTCTAATTCAAAAGAGACCACGGGTTACTACAGTAAGGGAAACCATAACCACTTTGTCAATTGGGATTCTGTCTTTGTGTGGGCAATCAGATAAACTTATTGATTCTAGAACACCATGTTTTACAAACTCATTTGTTCAAGATTTAGTTACTTGATTTTCATGATTAGATTTCAGTGACTAGAAAACATGTTATTGCTACATTCCAATCTTTTTTTTTTTGAGAAGTTAGTAATTTGACTCCTAAAAAGTGCTGCAAATCACAGATTCCTGTGCATATTCAAAGGTCGATGATGATAGGAAAAGGCTTTAAAGACTGGGGATTTAGCTCAGGGTTTACAATGCTTCTCTTGCAAGCACAAAACCCTGAGTTCGATCCCCAGCAACACCCCCGCCAAAAATAAAAGGAAAAAAAAAGACTTTATTGTTAGCAGTTCTGGGGATCAATAGAAAATACCTTTTGCAAGAAAGAGGGAAAACCTATTAGATGTCACCCACCATTTTGCTGTTACCTTTAAAAGCCAAGTACGAATTGAATTTACTGACACCCAGTATAATATTAGCCTTTGAAGAGTTTAAATATTTAGAGTGACATGACAAGAAACCCACGTCAGCCAGTTTAATCATTAAATAGAAATACTTACAATGTAATTAGTGATCTTTCTAAAGTTTGTGGTTTCTCACAGGGAGGATGAGGAGCAAAGAAAAATTAGGAATCAAAATAACACAGTGTCCCCAGTAAGACTAATTCTGAATTAAAAATTGTTTTGAATTCACCCAATTTTTTTTCTTTTTTTTGGTGCCGGGGATCAAACTCAGGGCCTTGCGCTTACTAAGCACTCTAACCACTGAGCTAAATCCCAAACCCTGTTTTAAAATTGTATTTATTATACTATTGTTAAAATCCAGTCATTTATATACGTAAATATGCCAAGAAAGTCTGTGGTGAAAAACTTTTCTAACACTCGTCCTGAAATGACTGTATTAACTTATGAGTGTGTGTGTGTGTGTGTGTGTGTGTGTGTGTGTGTGTGCGTGCGCGCGTGTGTGTGGGGGTGTGTGTGTTGAAGAGAAAAAGTAAGATTGAAACAGCGAGGGGGAGTAGACAGAGAATTCAATAGCAACAGAGAGATACGAAGAAGGTGTAGACAACCTTGAGTAAGATCTAAATGCTAAGAATCTATGAGGCAGGACTTCAAAGCAGAGTCCCATCCAGGAGACATCAGAAGGAAAGCATTCTTGAGGTATTCTCTGTCAAATATCTGAATCCCAAAGACTGAAGTTGAAATTGACGATCTTTGGAATATGATTATAAAATCTTAAATGACAAAGGTGAATCATTTCCATGGAACTGCTTCAATATAGCTGAGGAGTCCATAGCTCGTAATATATTGCCAAACATAATGAGGTTATCTCTCCTCCTAAAAAATCAGAAACACACCCACTTATGTCCAAAAGAAAATTTATAAAACACTCCTTTTATCTCTAATATGTTTCCATAGATTCTGTCATCTCCTCTACTCTTAAGTCCCAATGAGATATTCTTTTTATTTAAAACTAATGTGAAGCATTGTTTGTGCAAGTGGAGAGATGCTGGCTAAACTGAGTTGTCATTATTCTTTCTTCTCCATATAAAATTAATTCAGTTTTACCCTGACTATCATTTGGAGTTAAACGAAGTCCGCCATCCAACAAGAATGACACATTTTGCAACTAGAATCGAGATCTAGAAACATTTCAATTTCTCACTTTTGTCCGTCATCCTTAATGAAGATCCAAGCAGTTTTTTATTCACTGAATTTTTCAGAAGTATGATTTTTACAAAATTCCTTCCAGATAAAGATAAGAATGTTATGCCAAGAAAAAATATTGACCCCAATCATAGAAATAATTGATATTGTAGAAAGCGTTAAAATAAGCTTTTAAGTAGTATAAATAACATTGTACACAATTGAACTCCCTGATGCAATTTTGCTAGAAAGCATCTACTTCTTCAAATTGATGGAGTGGATAAGGGTGTGTTTATCAAAAATAAATAACAACATACAACAACAAAAAAATGCCAAATAAGCTCGGGTTACCATAGTGTTATTTTACATCAAACGCTGATACAGTTACTTCAGGTGCCAGTCAGAACATGCTCTGTGACTGGCAGTAATTTTTTGTATAGCATAACAATCTGGGAGATGGTTCATTTTTGAGGGCGGGTGCCAGGGATCGCACTCAGGGCCTTGCACTTGCTAGGCAAGAGCTCTACCACTGATCTAAATCCCCAACCTCTGGAGGATGTTCATTACAGTTGAAAAATGAATGAGATATGACAAAACACCTGTAAAGTGCCTGAATACTACAGTGGAAGCCATGATCCTTCTTGTGATCGTATGATTTGATAAGAATCTCGGTGACATCTTTTTATGACTTGTATTACACAGTCTATGAAAAATGAGTCCCAGTACTGAAGGGAGGAGGGAAAACTGGAAATCAGCCTCCCCATTAAAAGAGAGCTTAATACAAACAAGTAAAGAACATTCAGATGCCCCGAACTTTTAATTTTCATGGGATATTAATTTTGATGGCACAATTCAGGCTACTTTAAAAAAGCAAATTAGATTTTATTCAGCCTAGACTTTTGCCTTTAAATACATTTCTATCCCTCCATAAAAGTTGTCAAGGTGGTTACTCCTCTCAGACGTATTTGCATTGTGTTCTAACGAAAAAACTTTCAGCTGCAGAATTTATTTGGCGATACTCCATTCATTTGAATAGATACACTTTGAATTAGACCTCTGTGTGAGTCAACAAATTAGAAGGCAAACATGGAGTATTACTTCAAGGAGCACATATCCTCAGAAGATAAAATAGAGACAAACAAGTAACTATGGAAAAGATTGACTATAGTCCATTCTACAGGGAGTACTGTGAGAATGTTGATGTACATGACTAAATTCAATTTGGGCATCATGCATGACATTAAGGATTATCCAACCTAGTAAGCCTGTAGGTTGTACAGTTTGCTAAATCTTTTAAAATGAAAAAGAGAAAAATACAGAATTGTGAATACAAAATTCCTATTCCCTCAGGGTCTTGAAAGGAGTTGGGCAAAGGGCTGATGCTCAAGTTTTATTCTCCTAGTAACTCTATTCCTCCTTCTCAGCAAACAGTCCTGGAGATCTATGAAATTATTTTAATTCATGAGTTCCATGGAATAGAAGGACAAGTGAACTCAGAGAGGGGAGAGAGTCTCCTTTTTCTTGATAATTGAACATCTGTTCACTCTATAACATAAAGTCTTATATATTAGATCCAAATGGAGTATAGAAGAAAATTCAAGCCTTCTGAGTCTTTTTTAACTGGGTAGTTACAAATAACAGTGTAATATGTGGATAGCTTGGCCAACAGATTTAAATGAGTTAAATATATATTAATTTGGAATGCTATTGAGATCACATCCCATTTCCTTGAGAATAAGGGTCCTGATGCATATGTTGACTTCAAAATGGAAAAGAAGTTCAACATAAGATGGGAAAGCATAATTGAATCAAACAAATTACTAGGTTGGGATGGGAGATGAAAATATTACATTTTGTTTATTCTACATAATATTTATGTAAAATATTATGTATAGATGATTGGCCTGGGGACCCAGACAATGTAGAAAGAAGGATTATACAACAGGTCTTTAGAACATGGTAATTTAGCAGTATCAGTGTTATATCCTGGTGAAGACAGATGTTGGGAGATTGAGATTTCGGAAATACAGTACCAGAGAAAGTGAGCTAAGGTCCGTCCGTCCTTCCTTTCTCCCTCCTTCCCTCCCTCCCTCCTTTCCTCCTTCCTCTATCATATTAGTTACACTTGTGATTATATTTCCACCCGTGATGCTGCCATTGACAGCAATATGTGAATCATGTTGATTGTACCAGTGTTGCTATTTGGATAAAGTTAGGCTCAGAATTCTTCTCCATCCTTCCTTATAAAATAAATTTACTGGTAGGTCTTTGTGGAGTGATTTCTTTTTCCACTTCAACAATCTTTTGCCTAATATGAATTGGTGTTACAATAGGTCTCCACTCATAATGAAGTTTTTTAAAATTTGAGTGATTGCATTATCTGGGACCCTACCAATGAATTGTCCATCTATTCACTCAGCCAGGACTTTGTAGCTCTCTGTGCCAGCAACGACCAGCCCCTGGAGCTGGGGGATTAATAAAATTCCATATACCTTGAGAAACACGAATCTTAATGGGAACTCAAAGAGAGCAGGTGTTGATCATAGCAAAATGTCACAAGTGCCAAGGTGATGAGGTAATAATGTATTCTATACACTTATGTAGGTAAAATATACTCACATAAATATAGCAGGTCAAGTGTGAAGAGTGTGGTAATAATGAGTGAGGTTACATGAGAGTCACAGTTTCTTAAAAGCATAACGAATAAGAGAGAAGTAAACATTTTTGAATCATTTTCACTCTTTAGGAGCTGTCTCATTTCTGTGGCCTCCACTGCAAAAATACCCCATATCTTGTCTGTCTTTCCACCTGTTACTCTCCCTTCGGCCATTCTTTTTTTTTTTTTTTTAACTTCCTCTGATTTAAATTGCTTTTTATATCAAACTCCCACAAGAGAATTTAAATGAAGATCCATCTTTCTATTTGCAATGATTACTTTTCTTTCCCTCATTTTATTTGTCAGATAAATTGTCATTATCTTCTTGAAAATTTTAATCCTTATATTCATAGGTACCACATTCTCTTGGTGTTTCCTCTTTGTGGACTGTATTTTTCCAGGCTATGTTGATTTTTTTCTTGCCATTTGCTCAAGTCTGTGTTGTAAATTATACTATATCCTGATTTTTTTTAAAAAACAATTAACTATAGTCTGCCTTTGGCTGGTCTAATCCAGTCAAACACCTTTAGATGGTCTTTCCATGTAAACTAATCCCATGTACATTCATTTCTAACCAGTCTTTCCTGCCTTCCACACTGACTCCTTTACTTGACTGCCTATTTCACATCAATGTATAATGGGAATACTCACTGTATGGTGTGTGTGCACACTGAACATATCTGTTTTAGTTACTTTTCTCTCATTGCTGAGACAAAATACCCAAAACGCAACGTTAAGGGAAGTAGGTTTATTTAGCTTACGAGTCATAGAGGTTTCAGTCCACAATCAGCTGGATCCAAGGCAGGGCGGCATGGCAGACAGGCAGCAGGCAGCAAGGTAAGCAAGGAAACAGACAAGCCTCTTTCTGTCCCTTATATTTTATCCAGGCTACCTGGTTTTAGGGTGGGTAGCACTCCCACCCTTAATCCTACTACCCTTAATACTAGCATCACATCCTTGATCCTAGCAGAACCCAAACCAGTCAGCGGACTAATTTAGTAATCACACACTCTGGATCCAACCCCAGCTATGACCACATGAGGCTTTGGGGGGACATCTCGATATCAACCATAACAGTATCTGAAGCAAAACTTCTGTTTTTCTCCACTTATGTTTCCCCTCTCAGTAAATAGAACCGGAAAAGGCTGTGGATTAATCTTTTCTTTTTTTAAAATTTTCCTTTACTTCCATCAGAAAACTGTGTCATTTCTAATTCCAATACAAATCCCAAACCAGAAAACTTTGCAGTATCTTCCGTGATAACCCTCAAGTGCACCCCCACACTCTCTCCAGAGTACTTCACAATTTCACACGTTGTATTTGGGCTTTACTGCCCCTTCTTTCACCATACCCTTCTAGTAATGATCCAAATCACACACAGGTGATTTTCTCAAAGCCCAATCAAACAATATTGCTCCCTTTTGTAAAAGTTTCTAACGATTCCCAATGAAACTTGGAGCAAACCCCAAATCTTTACAATGATTCTCACCTTTCTTAGGCGAGAATCATTTTTCTCACCTTTCCCATCTCTCTGATATGAGCTCTGTGATCACATCACATCTTACTGACTTGACATTCTGGCTTTTTATTATTGTTTTTTTTTTTTACTTTTATATATTAGTACATGTTTGCAGTACATAATGTTTGCATTCCTTGGAGGGGTTGGTACGTGTACATAACACATTTTACTTCATTTATTCATCCCCTTTCCCTCTCCTCCCTCTTATTTTACTTTTTTTTCCAATTTCCTCTGCAGATTCGATAAATGTATTGTCTTCACATGGCTATTGAACTTTCTGATACTTCTTCCACCTTCAAAACATTAAAAAATATTTTTATATACCTTAAGATAGATGGCATTTTTTATTCATTAAATTTCAAGTTAAGTTTTACCTCTTTAGGTAAATTTTCTACACTCACACTAATGTAGTCATTCACTCATGTATTCCTCACTTACTATTTCATTCTTGTGATTTATTTCTTTGTATTTGGAGCTAGAAGTAAGTATTTATTTATGTGCTTGTCTTCCCTTTCCTCAATGGAATAAAAAAAAAAAACTATGAAAGAAAAAATATATTTTACTACTGTGTGTTCTGCATGTAGAATACATAGTAGCTGAGCACTCATTATTTGTTGGGTAATAGATTGGATAAGTGACATGAATCAGCTTTTTAAGAGTAGCAGAAGATATAAAAAGTACTCAGCTGGGTCACGTCTGTTATTCAGATATTTTATCTGTGATGGAGCACAGTACCATGGAAGGCTTGGCTGTCTTTTAAACATCATCCTTACTGACTGATATATACAGGTTCATATTCTAATTCATTCTAATTTCTCTTAAGTAACATAGTATGAATGTATAATACATTCTGGAGGAATGTCTATACACATTTCTTTTTAGATAATGATTTAGATGTGGATAAGGACTGGTTCACTAATGGAAGAAGGGATCCAATACATTTTTTTGAGATTGAGAATACAATTATTTTACATTTCAAATTTTGAC
This sequence comes from Hystrix cristata, assembly GCA_004026905.1. Classification (NCBI taxonomy): domain Eukaryota; kingdom Metazoa; phylum Chordata; class Mammalia; order Rodentia; family Hystricidae; genus Hystrix; species Hystrix cristata. The sequence goes on from PVJO010011105.1 coordinate 28,597, forward strand.
CTCTCTTTGATTTGCATTTGCCTTGTCAGGGATGAGATCATCCGACATGTATTTTGCTACATGATATGCAATGAAAATTTCAGAAATCTTCAATGCATTCTGAAATCGGTATTGAATCAGCGGGATAAAAGGAAATACTTGACTACAGTCAAGTCCTTACCAAACCCTTTGAATTTTGGTTAGAAAAGCCAAAATCTCCCACTGCAGTAAAACCTTGAGGACAGATTTCCTCCTCACATAGCATTTCCGGTCATACTGAACCGGTAAACTACAGCGGAGCAGCAGCTGTAGGGACAGCCTGGAGACCTGACCCTCTCAAAAAGACATCGAGTTGGATCCATTTCGTTTTATTTCTCTGCATTTTCTATAGTTGTATAATATCACAATTTTTCTTTCCCTTCTTTCCATATTCCACTTATCATTTATCCTCAAGAAGATCATAACAAGGAAACTACAGCAGTGTTTCTTTAAAGAAGATGCTTAAATTGCCAGCAACTTTTTTCTCCTAGTAATTAATCCGCATATACATATATAGATGGAAATAAATGTATAGTAGATGGACAGACAAGACTAAATTTTAATTATTTAATTTTAATGAGAAAACGTGAAGACTTCTCATTGAAACATTTAAAGCAAAATATAATTTAGAATGCAAGTTATCAAATAATTATGTAGCTGTTGTTTAAATACATGTTTCTAAAAAGAAATGAAGGGGTTCATATAGATACTGTATTGAGGATGGAGTAAAACATAATTATTGTATTTTGAAATATCACGCACTTGTTTGACAGCAGAAAATATCTTGAAGTCTTGCTTTGTCATGTTTTTAATAATCAAAACATAGATATCCAGCATCCTTCTTTGGAATGATCGGTCTTCCTTTTTGATGTTCGGGTAAAATAAACTATGGCTGATTATCCTCGAAAGTACTAAACCCTGGAGAAGGGATAGAAGGTAATACTAGCAAATATCCTGGAGAAGAGAAGCTTCTAGAATATATCACAACACAGCTTATAGTTTTCATGTTCACAATTGTTTACTGAAGTCCAGACATACTTTAGATAAGATATAAAGTAGAAGATACAAATATAAAATGTCACTAGCTCTCCAGTTTGAGTTTTAAATTTTAGATGCCATTTAAAAATACTCATCATTACCAGTATTTCATATTAATTTGATAATAGTCTCAGTTCTATTTTTTTAAAATCAACATCTACTACGTGCTGCCTTGTTATTTAAATTCATACTAATCTTTGACAAATGCGTTAAGACTGCGACTTCCTAGAATAGTTTAAATAAAACTTTGCTACTGTTAAATGATGGTACCCTTGGACTGGGAAATAAGAAATTTTCTTGATAAAAATAAAAGTAGGGAAAATAAAATGCCGAATGACAAGGATGAAACTGTTCTCAAGGGGATAGGAAATACTCTTGACTATTAAACAAAACAGAGGAAAGTAGTATTATATCATCTCATTTAAAATTGTGACGATGAATGGCAATATATGTCAAGTGGGGAAATATTTGATGCTTAAGAGCAAAATGTTATAAAGATGCCTGTTTTATTTTTCCCTGAAACATACAAAAATATACTAGAAACAAACTTATGGAATGTCAAGAGATTTTTGCCTGTAAGGGAAAAAGAAAGAATAAATTAACAGCAGGGGTCTTTAAGAAAGGATGCATTTTTCTCTAAACCTTTGTTAAAGCATTTTCAAATGGGTTACAGATAGAAAATCATACACTTCACAAGAATATTTATGAAAAGAGTAAAATAGCTGCAGATGAGTCAATACAGTAAAAATCCAAGGATACAATGGATGAGATCTAAGAGAATGCACTACGTACTTTAGCCTCCTAATCGAAATCTTGAAAGCTGTTCAGCTGTGGGTGTAGGTGTGTGCCTGTGTGCCTGTGTGTGCCCCCATGAATACGTCTCCCTACATATGCGGGGAAATGTGAATTAGAATTTGAAAAATATAATCCAGTTGAGGGGATATGCAACATTAGTTGAGTGATCTGAAGTACTTAAACAGATGATATTATATTTATTTTTCATATTTTAGGAGCCGAGAGATGACTTGCCTCACATGAATTCTTATGAGGAAATGGTTTGTTATTAGAATTAAAGTCAGCAGAATATGTCATATACAACTTAATTCAGGGTAGTAATTCTATTGTCAAAACTAATTCTGTTGAAATTTTATCTTGGCATTTATGACACTCACAATGCTTTGAATATTTTTGTATATCATTTTTTATTTATTTCTGGACTAAACCCTTTTATTTTTCCTTCTAAAGGTCCTCTCCCCCTGGATGGAAGAGAGAGAGAGGGAGGGAGGAGAGGGGAGGGGGAGATATATTTCTAAATGGAATCAGGCTTTTATCGACAGTTAAATATAACTCACCAATGGAATCATAGTTGGAATCTCTAACTAGCATACATTTAAATCCTTTTATTTTCAAAGCAGGGCCCTGATAACCCAAGACTTAAAATTCACTTCAGAATACCGAGTAGCTAACCAGTGAAGGCCAGAGAGCCATATCATATTATTATTATTTTTTTCTAGGCTATAAAATAGTCAATTAACAATAATGTCCTAATAAATTGGGGGAGGGGTTCATTTTCTCTGGATGTACTAGCAAAAACAGGAGAGACCTTTTCCGCTCCACAGGCCTGTGCTGAGACTCCACGGGCAGAATTCCTGTGGGCTTTCGGACATATCTGGCCAGTTCCCTGTGTGTGGACTCCTTTTTCTATTGAGGAGTGTATTGTGAAGGATTTTCCCGAACACGAGCAACTTGTCATGTGCCTCCGATGTGACACTCCACAGCCATCCCGTTCTGTTACTGTTAGTAACCCCAGCAAAAGCATTTCAGAGAGTGTTAATGTTGCTACTAATCTCACACTGGCTTCGACCTGTACAGTCAGTCTCTCTCTCCCACTTGGTACTTTCTTGATTCTTGCTTTGGAGTTTGACCAGTGTTTATATGGCTAAAAACTTCTTCGCCGAGATATTTCCCTATATGCTGAATTCTATGTTGATTGCTATGTATGTTCCAGCTGATTCAATCGTCTCACAACTCTGTGAGCTCAGTGCTATTATGATTTAATTTCAGTGATGGGGGAACTGAAGCTCTAAAGAAATACCAGCCTTCGTGCCAATAGAGATAGGATTGGAACTCGCAATGTCTGACCCTGGAAACTGCTCTCCTTGCTGCCCAGTTAGCTACGTAGGAAGACATATTGGCAATGTCTGGTCCTCTGCCTCAGTGGCTGGAAAATGGGAACTGGTGGGAATGAAATAGCACTCATCCAGATGAGCAGTAAGATGTGTAAAAGAAAGTACAAAGCCCATATGCTCTGCATAATTTAAAGACAAGTCTAAAGGGAGATTCTGTGGTCTTTATGTATTATATTATAATTCTATGTTCCATAGAAGCAGAAAAACTAAGTTTTAATTACCCAACAGGTTCATATATATATATATAGACACCCACCCCATATATGTATGTGTGTGTGTGTCTACCCTGTAGATGAAAATTTCCAAATATTCTTGGTTGGAGTCTAGGTTTTAGGAAATGCTTGATTTGATGGATTGAGAATAAAATCCCTAAATGAACCTGACTTTTCTTGTAGTAGACATAGCTATTTATAAATTATAACTAAATATTACCACCGAGCAGATCTTTCTAAATACTCTTTCTGCTTTAAAGCAAACTATTTTATAAACAAGTGTGCATGAATGGCACTGTATTGAATCATATTTCTGCTCTGAGTTTCATATGCTATAAAAGAACACTCAGAGTGAATGAAGAGTGTATTGGGAATGATTGTATTCTAACATTGAGAGCAACGTAGTCTACAGTGGAGATCACATTTTTATCAACACACTGTTTAGTTACCAGAGAAAGATAGCTGGAAATACCTTTAGTGATAGATGCTTCCGGCATTATGAAACCAACCTACAGACTTAAAACTTTGTATTCCTGAATAAAATAACTCTTATGAGCAGGTGACATAGAACGTCCTTTTGCTCCTGAGAAAACACATGCATGCCAACACGCGTGCGCGTGCGCGCACACACACACACACGCATACACACACACACACACACACACACACACACACACACACGCACACGCGCGCGCGCGCGCGGCCTGCCTGTAAAGTAAGACCGCAGAACGTCTCTGCCTTTGTCTTGCCGTATCTAAGTGGGTACACTAGAGGGCAGTAGAGCTATGATCATTCCTCCAGGCCCGGTTGGGCTCAAATTTCCTAATGCTGTTGTAGACTATAGAAAGCATACATTAATTTAAAATAAACTGCATGCGCTTGTTTTAAAAGCATTTAGCTTGTACCTGATGGCTAATAGATCTTATTTTCTTGGAGCCTTGATGCACACAGCGCAATGAATTTGGTGGAGTTTTTAAAAGGGGTGTAAGAAGCAGACACATACTAGGCAACTTTTTTCATTTGCCTTGATACCTTCAGGGGAAAAAATCAGAAATAATATAAAACCATTATGAACAAGCTGGTAGGTACAAGTATTAGTTTACATTCAAATGAAAATAGGTTACAAGAGGAAAAAAAAGGGTGTGTTTCAAGTAACTTCCAGCACCTGGCTTGAAAGGTAAAAACACGCTTTGCATTTATGCTAATTGAGGTGGCGCCTCAGTTTTCTGGGGCCTTCTCAAAGGTTAGTTTATATTCACCTCGGCAATGAGCATTTGAGACATGACATGGAGGCTGCGCAAAAACTTTTTGAATCAGAGTCGTAGAAGGTTTAACATCAACTGAGTTAAAAGGAGCCTGGATCACTGGAACACTCGCTGCGAGGGAGAAATGGGCAGAGAACAGAGCAGTATGTGTGGGCGTCATTCTCTCTCATTGGCGAAACTTCATAAATTTATAAACATAAGGCAATGGAAATAAAAATATCCTTTCTTTCTATTTCCTGCAGTGACATGAGATAAATGTTCTAGATTGTAGACAGAGCTGCCTTGGAGATAAATTGTCTGATTTCAGCATCGCAGCGGTGGATAATAGATCCCCCTCAAAACCACATAATTAAAAAATGACATTTGTTCTCCTCTGTGCCAACTCGGTTCTGTTGCCGCCCCTGGCTTCTGGGCCTGGAAGTCCTGCAGGCTACCACCAAACACATTTTGCATTATTCGGTGAGACAATATAAGGTCATGTTAACAAAAGAAATCCCTTCTGGGGGGGGGACCAGGGAACTTTATTATATTCGTCTCTATAGACTGCTCTTTCTGCTTTTCTTCTTTTATAATCCTGTTACAAGAAAACGATACAAACGACGAGATGAGGACATCTACTTCTTACAAGTTAGCCAGATGAAAAAAAGCATGTGTGACAAGTAGCATAAATTATAAGTCTAATTTTAGCCCCCTTTTCCCCTGCGAGCTCAAATTTAGGATCAAAATTGAGATAAATGCTATGAAAAAATATGTAAATCAAAGTGCTATTCAAGTCCATATCCTTAGATATCTTTTGGGGATGGGTAAGCCTCGTGTGGACTCCACCTACTCCGAAGAGTTTCCTGAAAGGCAGTTGACCGCGGTGTGAGCAACCGATCTTTATGGATCTCTCATTTCATTATATATCTGTGAAAGAGTGTGGACTACACAGCCTCCAATTCACGGTTAGTAAAGCGTAGGTGGAGTTGCAAATGTGGTGAGTGGTGAAACCAGGACTAGCCATGTGTCAGTTGATTCCTATTTGAAGTGTTTAAGTACCAGCAGCTATGTTTCACTCAAATAGTAAGAGCACGTATATGATGTTTTTATAAAAAGATATGTCATTTAAGGAAACTATATATATGGGGATTTCAACTCTCAACCTAGGGTTTCGATCCTATCATCACTTAATTTATGCGATAACAAGGATTTCATTACATCTTTCTGAGGCTGAAACATCAGAGGGTAAAAAGCAACTACAGTCCATTTACCTGGAGTGGATTTATTTTCTCTCAGACTCCTCATGGAGATATTATTTACTGTGTGCTTATGCCATTTGTGTACTACTAAGTACTGTACTGAAGAAATGTAAGGGAAGATGATTACAAGTGTAAAAAGCCTTTGAAATCTGCCTGCCTGAACAGGGTTTAGCGTAGAGTTTCTGGAGTACAATGGCCCTGGGATCACACATTTTCAGTTTTTCAGAATTGGGCGATTTGAGGCAGTAAGGAAAGTATACTTTCTTCATGGAAATTTTGTGAGAATCCTAGGGGATGATGGATATGGTTAGGGTCCAGTAGCTGCTTTGTAGCAATCTCCTGGAAAAATAAATTGACACACAAAGAATTTGTTGCCATCATTTAAAAATTTTAAGTGTAGATAATATTCCCTAAATATATAGTAGTTTAGAAAATAGACTCTCAGGTTCCAATTTTACTCCACTTAATATATGTGATCTTTGGTGTGCCATTAAACTCTGTGCATCTCATTTAAAAAAAATCTGTAAAAAGGAGATAAAAATAGTACTTTCCTCTTAGGTCTGTGTTATGATTTAGATCTAGAATGCCCCCCAAATCATCATTTGTTTGAAAGGTAATTGGATCATGAGGTGCTACATTCACCTTCTTTTAAAGAATAAGGTATAACAACCAATTGTGATGTACACCAATTTATATTAGATGAAAGTTCTCTGTACCCAGAGGGAGATAATCTTATCCTCATCCGACACTATTGGTAGACATGTCGCTAGTAGGAAAAAACTTATTTCAGAAAAAGTGAAGTACAATGCAGTTTCTCTAATATGCTTCATGTAAGAAAGACTAGAAATATATGAAAATATATTATTTGTGGAGAAGAGTTATATGCAGGATACATAGAAATTATTAAAATCATTTACATGCAAGGAGAAGGTGAAAACAGGGTGGAGAGACAGAAGAATAAAAGTGAGACCATCCAGGTGAGAAGTGAGTGACACTGCTGGAGTATATTTTTTATGATAGCCTTGAAACTAACTTTCATGGTTGTCCTAGTCCACTTTTTAGTACCATTGTGAAATACCTGAGGCAGGCACCCTATGAAGAAAGCAGGTTTATTTACATCATGGTGTTGCGGGGTGACAGCTCAAGATCTGTTGGTTGCTTTGGTTTCACTTCTGGAGAAGACCTAAATGAGATGGCATCCTGCAGGGAATGAAGATGAGAGGGAAAGGTCACACCACAAAACAGGATCCAGAATAGGAACAGAGAGGTAGGACAAGGCTTACTCCCCTCACGACATCTGTGGCATGAGAACTAATTTGGGTTCTCATGAAAATAACTTAATCCCATCTGCTGTCTCCAGTGTCCTGAGCATGTCGCACTAAGCCTCTTGTTGTAACATGATCACCCTGAAGTCCAGCCTCCCAACACCTGAACTTGGGGGAGCCTACTCCCAACGATATTCAAACCATAGCAAGGATAATGTTTCTCACATGCAAAGAGTAACCAAACATTAAATTCCTCCAGGTTGTGAGCACAATCCAACTCACAGTAACTAACAAAGCAAACTATATTAGCAATGCATATTGTAACTCTATAAAAAGAGTCAGAAAGTGAAGAACCAACTTATATAACGGTTGGTAGACAGTGTTGTGACTGTACATAGAAAGACTGAGTTTTTAAAAAGTCACATAAATATTGTACTACATTTTTTTGGGGGGGGCGGTGCTGGGGCTTAAACTCAGGGCCTTGTACTTGCTAGGCAAACTCTTTACCACTGAGTTAAATCCTCAACCCATGTAACATTGTTTTTCAGTGAAATGTATTATAAACTGTGAAACTTTATACATAATAGAATTGAACAAATAGTCAAAGATATTGTGGATAATGTGATCCAGATTTCTGAATGTCAAGCAAAGAAATAAAAATAAAGAAAGCTAAAAACATAGATTGAACCCTATGGTGCTAGATTGGAATTGATATCATAATGATTTGGATTTGATATGTATACAGATCTATTAAAAAGAAATGAAATATACATGTTTAAATGCATGGATTAGTGACTTAATTATATATATATATTTAATGTTTGTTTCATAACCTTATTATAAGAGGCTAGTAATATTGTTCTGTGGTAGAAACGAACACATCTAATAACCATATTTTAGTTTCCAAATGCTCTTTTCAATGTTAATTGAAATGTTAAAAAAAAACAAAAAAAACTTTTAAAAGATTGTAAGTGCTTTGGATAAATGGATTTACAAGGAAAATAAATGAGTGAATCATCTTGTGGGAAAAGAAAGTAGCTAAGAGTTCCACAAATGATATGGAGGAATGAAAAAGACATAAGAATGAACTTCAGATCTAATATCCTCTCAGGTAGAAAACTTTAAGCAATAAAGTAAGTAATGATCGATTGGATTATAATGTATAAAATAAATATCTATGACTCTATGCCGATAGGAATAAATATCACAACTGAATCAAATTGAGAAGAAGCAATAGATCTTCTGAAAAATGGATTTAAAATCAATGTGGAAGGAATCAGGCAAATAGATAATCACTATTTGGCTTAGATAAACACCACGCTATAATAGCTGCAGAAAATAGTGATCGGTAGCAGATAAAACTAATGAGCAAAAATGATAGAGAACAGAGTATTTGCATAGTTGCGATGTAATTCCCCACCAACATGCCTGTTTGTTATAAAGGGAAAAAACTGGTAACTTTGTAGAGAAGAAACTTGAAAGACACGACATTGACAGTTGATTCAAGTTAAAATCTAATTCAAGACCCTTTGATAGGAGGGTCTCCCAGATATGTTGCAATAGGAAGAACCAAACATCATTTTAATGGCATGTTTTCAGTGGCACTTTAAAAATAAAACATAATTTAATCATGAGGAAGCATACGAACCCCAAATAAATAATATTATACAAAATTTCCAACTAGTTGTCCTTGAAATTCTTGAGGTTAAAGTAGATTTTAAAAAGCATAAAGAAACTATAAAGAAACTTACAAATTCAAGGAAATTGAGGTGGCATGACATAAGAATTAGATGCAACATATAATGCCGCATTGAAATTGAAAAAGAAAACATTAATATGTAAATTTGTGAAATTCAAATCAGACTCCTGCATTACTTAATGGGAGTATATTATTGGGCTTTTTAAAAAAATTTTTATAATTTATCATAGTTCCTTGAAGTGTTAATTTTAGATAAGCTTGATAAATTCTAATACCAGAACTCTGTTAATTTGCCAGTTTTCTATAAATCTACGATTATTTTGCAATAAAAAGTAAAGTAAATGAAAATATTTTAGAATCCAGGCACTTCAATATTTAATGCTTATTTTAAAAATAAAAGGAGCATAGGAAAATGCTTGAAATGGAAGATGACCAGCATTTAACAAAGGTTTGGAAAAGAAATCTAATTTCCAGTAAGAAAACTGATTATCCAACTTAATAATTTATTATTCAACATATAGTTGAATGCACACATTATCTCAACTTTATAATTTTCTTTCCATTTTACTGTGTTTTGTTTTGTTTTTTCTGAGACAAGTTCTGCTATGTAGTCCCGGTTGGCCTGGAACTCACGGCGATTCTCCTGCCTCAGCATCCCAATGCTCTGTTTATAGGCATGTGCCACCACACCTGACTTAGTCTTCCCATTTTAAAGAGGGGTTAATTAGGAAATAGAAGGATTAAATCATTTGCCCAATACACGGAGACTAAATTTGTTTTCTGTATACTAAAAATATAGTTGTATATTGATACCTAGCAAGATTTAATTTTATACTCATATCTAGGCCTCATAATATAAATGCAAAAATAATATCCTTATTTAAGAATTAAACTAAATTCAGAAAGGATATATTTTAGTAACATTTACTTCATGTGAGCATATTGAAGGTTCTTCCTCTGTCCTACACAGTCTCCACTAGTAATCTCACTCAAGGTCACACAGATTCGCACCCTCTCCTTAAATCTAACCTGGAAATTATTGACGTGAGGTTAGTGGGAACTTTATTTTACTGAGCCGCCTTTACTAAAATGAAAACAAATCGTAGATTTCTATGTAGTCATGATTAAATGAAGAACATCTTTTTAAAAAAAAAAATTCTGCAAAGCAGAAGTGGAAATTTTTACTTTCAATGTCATTGAAAAAACACACGCAACATACACACACACACACACACACACACACACACAAACTGGTCCAAGAGAACTACACTAACACTGAAAACACAAAAGTTCTTCAGCCCATTTGTTTATAAATTCCTTATAAATTCCCTTCGCATGTATTATTGGGCTGGTCTATTTGCTGGTGACAATAAAGGTGGCAGCCATAATTCAACTGCTAATTTATACAACAAGGCTAAACTTGAGGCTCCAGCTCTGTGGAAATCAGGTCAGTCTTCGCTTCTCATTGGCTAACTTGTGGGCCTGTGTGGCTAAAAATGAATTTGCATGAGACATTGAGAACCAGATTCTCCCAAAGAAAAAGAAGAAAACATCAGAGAATACAGAAATTTGTCAGGTATCAGCTTCAACTGTCAGTGCCAGAGGGGATTTAGAGTAGACTATGTATTTCATTGTCCCTAGTTATATCCCAAAAAAGAAACATCGCATTTGGGTCCATCTCTGGGAGAATGAAGGGGAAGAAAGAATACGAGGAAAAAAATTATCAGTCGTTTTTACTGTCAAGTGCAAAACAATAGAAAAGAGCAAAGTGAGATACCACCTCTGTCTTAGTGTGAACAAGAGCTTGCAGAGCTGGGGCAGGCTCCTCAAGAGACTACACATGCTCTGAATCAGACTGAATGTAGGACACAGAAAGTTACAAGATTGGTTTACAGAATCTGCCCAGAGAGTCAAACGTAGAAGAGCGCAAGAGATCTATCATCGTGCTAGAGATCTGGACAATCTATTGGAAGGCCTGGAGCCATGCAAGCTCTGGTAGGAGTCCGCAAGAGAAGGCCCAAAGATCTGCAACCCAAGATCAAGAGGTCTGCGTCGGAAGGCTGAAGGGTCGATGGTAGAGGCTAAAGAGCCTGAATCTGCAGGCCGGAAGGCAGTGCCTCAAGCTGAAGAATCTGCGCCACAAGCCAGAAGACCATGCTCAACGTGCAGACCAGAGCGCCTCTGAAGAGATGATCAGCCTTCCCTGCTAATGGGGAGGAAAATCAGCCGCAACGAAGGTCTTCCAAGAAAGATCAGCTGAAATCCTTGCCTCTCATTCGTTATACCTTATACCGTCCTGACAACCACGCTGACTCTACTCAGCTGGGCGCTCCCCCTCAAGCTGACGAGTGAACCACCACAAGTTCTCATTCTCCTGAGGCGCAGCCCATAGCCTGGATGCTGATCTGTTTGTCTCCAGAGTTTCAAGAATATCTGGATGTGCCTGATGAAAGGCCTTTAATGCAAGTGCTGGACCACATTTTCATAAGTGCAGGGACTGGGGAGGCCTTTCCACGACACACTGCTGTCACAGGTACATGGGAATAAGAGAGACTTGCACATGACCGAGGAAAAAGAGCTTCCCACGTGAGTGGCACAGCCTCTGAATCGCTCAGAAAAAATTGAGTGAAATTCTATAAAAGAGTTTCTGTGGAAATCTTTTCAATTAGTTATAGGGGCAAATCTAGTAGAATAAAGGTTTCTTCTTTTCTTCATGCATTGACTGTAGTGGCAGCAATGGAAAGCAACAGAGAACAAATGTTGAATTGCTATTTATTTTAAAAAATTGTCAAAATTTAGTTATTTTCTTGAAGTTAACATGCATCCATTTCTTCAATGAGTGAAGGTACAACAGTGCACCTGACAACGAAATGACTGCCCCCAATACCTAATTGGTGAAGTTTTAAAAACAGCTCTGGGAGAGGCGAGGTGTGGGGAAGCAGCTTTCCGACACATAGTCATTCAGGGACCAGCTCTGACTAAGGCTGTCTCACCTTCTAGGTGAAGTTTTGGAAACTACATGGTGATTTCTCTCTCGTTGATATCCAGAAGGACAAAAGTACACATTGCTGCCCACGGACGGCTTTTAGGAGCCAAGCCTGTGGGGCACACACCTTCAGCTTGCTTCTGCCTGGTCAGAAACACCTCCATCCCTATAGCTCCTTGCAGAAGGGAACTTGTGAGCCCAAAGTAGAATGTGGGGGCAAAATAACAAAAAGAAAAAAAAATTGCTTTGATCAGTCATTAACAGTCTCTGTTATACTCAACAAGAATTCCTTGAGTTGGTTTTTAAATATATTTTACTAAGAACTGAGAGAGATGAAACCTTTAATATAGAGCCTGCAAATAATAGAGTTTCAACATGTTTTGGTTGAATCAGTGGTTATCACCTCTTCCAAAATGAACTCAATTTTTAAAGCAGTTAGTGACTTTAAATGGAATTTCACCATATCAGTTCATCATAAGTGGGGTGATTTTGTTAGTGCTTATTTTGATTGTCCATTTAATACATTTTGTCAGTGTATGTTTTTGGAAAACCTGCCTTCATGTTAGGTAGATAAACTATAATAGTGAAAGCAATGCTGAAGTGCCTCTTCTAATACAGGCTGCCACAGAGGCAGCAGAAAAGCAAATAGTAATGATATTTATCTATTCAAATTATAATGCGAATATTGATTGTATTTCAGACCTTGTTTTGCATGCCGGGAACATGGGTGGGCAAAAAATAGAAAAATATTTTTCCTCAGATTGTATAGGTTCTATTTGAGGGAAGTGGACTATAAAAAACTAAATAAATAAGGTAAGCATTTTAGGTGTCTGGCTATAGCGTGGCAGGAAAACTGGTACATATGGAAACTAAGAGCCCTGTTTCACAAGACTGGGTCAAGGACAACCGTAGTAGTGTCTTGGAGACCAAGCTGCATAGAGCCATGCCCAGGTGACTTGGCAGATGGGGTCAGCTGAGGGGAAGGTGTCCTGCACTCAAGGACCCTTCCGTGTATTGTTCCAGGACTTACTGCTTTCTTACCGGCTTTGTTGAAGTTCCTCATTAACTAAAAAGCTACTTGCTCTTCTCATGTTTCTTATTAACTAGGTTAGATGTTGTTTTTGACCTCACCGATACTTGCACATAGCATATTTACACAGAAATTTATGATCGGCCTACATGTTTTTCTGAGATTGTACTTGTGTCACATTGCTAATAAAATTACAGAGTAGCTGGGACCTGGCATCTGAGTTCCTTCTCAGATCCCCAGCCACCTCCGTATACAAATTACAATTTGGAATCCAAGTCCTTCGATGTGCTTCTCCCTCTGATCTTACCCTCGATTGCTCCATGGCAGTAGTGGAGTTTCTTTAGTGTGGGAAGCTACAAAAGGCAAAAGGTAGGCAAGAGTGCGGCTAGGGACACATGTGCAGCCAGAGTGCAGGGACCCCCAGCTCGGCACACAGACAGCTGCAGTAACCCCCCTTGACACCCATATCCTGGGTGCTGTCCCATGTTTCGACAGTGAAAAAGTATGAAGTCCTCAAGTGGTTAGGATGCCTGTGTTTACAAGATGATGTTAGAAGGGACAGCAGATAAGGGCCTATAAAATTTTATTTTTCAGAAAAAGAGAGGATGCTGTAACAGCCAATGTACATGATTAGGGTGGAGACGCAGTGAGGGGCTGTCTGTCAATCTGTTTCCAGACAAGTGCACGCCCAGGCTGTCTTCTTGCACCCATTTCACGGAGGTATTGGTTAATATTGTCATTGCAGCCTTCTTCAATTGCTGTTTATTTTGCCAGGTATGTCAACAGTGCAAGACCTCCACTCTTCTCTGGTCCATTGTCTAAGTTTGGAATTGCCAAATGCAATGTTGAAAGATGAAGTAATGTACCCTTCAGGCATAAAGAGCAAGCTTGCCTACTCCTCACTCCTAAGGTGAGGGATTATGAAAATCCAGGGTTCCTCTGTAGCATTGTAAATGCACTGCGAGTATAGCATCCTTCTCAGCCCCGCTGTACCATGAGGCTTGGGGCGGTGGGAACTGACGGAAGCATGTTGGTGTGAAGGCTGCGCGTGATGGTATAGGTGACAAAGTTCTCTTTCTCCAACCCAGGAATCCTGTCTCCTCCATTAAAGAATTATAACTTTTTAGTTTACAAAGGAGGTAAAATCAAATCTCCAACCTGACAGAAGACTGTAGGTGGTGGTCACTTATGGTCAAGTACTTTTGGATGTTTATTAAACATTTAAGTGAAAATTTCTAGTACCTATTGAGAAATGTGATTCTAAAGTTCGGGGATCAGGGAGTTCCACACTTTAGGAGATAGCAGGATGCCTGCAGTCCCAATATATATGGTATGGTGAGGCTTTGACACAGGACGAGCTTGCAAAGGGAATAAATAAGAATAACCAAGACTGAGACCTGAGATACTGCAAACTCGATATACTAATAAGTGTCAATAAATGCAATAGAGGTTTACAGCTGTTACATTGCTATTTCAGCAGAAACAATGGGAACTGACAGGTGCGCAAACAACGGAAGGTGATAATTTCCTTATGGAGCATGGCAGTCTGTCTTTGTTCTCCAGTATTGACATATTTTGCTCCTTGAACTCACCCACCACTTGTTCAACCATAGACACTTTCCTTATTCACATTGGGCAGTTTGGAATGTTTTCCACATCTGAGTTCCATAAGAACATCCTTCAGCCTTTTAAAGTCTCTGCTAAAGCATTTTAAAATCCCTTCTCTGTGTGGTTGGTTCCAACCATCTCATACCACTATATTGTATCAGAATATATATTCATTTCCTTATTCTCATGAGTTATTGCTTATATATTTATTTGTAAATTTAAAAATATTTTATATGTCACTACACGTCTTTTTAGGTACTATGTCCCACATAACGCTACATGAGGGCTTGGATATCGAAAATCTTATTTGTCGTTGTATTTCTCACATAAATCCCAGTGCTTAGAATTTGGAAATAAACTCAGTGAATATTTGCAGACTCAATCCAGGACCTCTGATATCACCTTGGTCTCTTTAGCAATATATCTGAGTTTCTATTCTCTCATCTGTGGAATTATATTAAATTTGCAGTTTTTGTGAGAATTAATCCTGTCTTTATATGCTGTTGACACAGAGTATGCCCTCAGTAAAGGATTAATCATTTTGTATGTAAGAACTATATGGGAAATACACACTTAATAGAAAACATCTTTTAAAAGAATTCTCTCTACTGAGGAAGAAAAATGAATGATTTAGACTAGTCTACAAGTGAAAAAAGAACAAATATAGAAGCAAACAAATAGATTTAAACTTCAAAGAATGGAAGATTGAGAAAAATGTAGCTAAAGATACTAGAGCCAAAATGAGTAAATATCCAAGCAATGAAATGAAAAGATCCATGTATAACAAGTGCACATAAATCTAGGGACTGTGTCTTATTTAGAAAGAGCAAAGATCAGCAAAGGAGAGAATTGGTGTTGAAGAATAACAAAGATTGTTCTTTGATAGAAGTGGCTGAGCTGTCATAAAATTAAACAAAAATAATACTTTCTCTTCAGGATAATAGAAGAGACTTATGGAAAAATCATGAGTAGAACTTTTTTTTAATGAATAAAACTTTTTAAAAACAATTTTTATTAGTACATTTTTGCCGTACACAATGATCATGGGGAATTTGTACCTATACATCATATATTTCTTTCTTTTTTCCTATTCCTCTGCTCTTCCTTCAACCTTTCTTCCCCTCCCAATTTGCAAAAACTGTTTCCTTCTATTCCTTCAATTCTCTCTCTTTTTTTTAAATCCCTTTTCCTTCCTTTCCCTTCTCTTGCTCCTTCCCTTGTTTCCTTTCCACTTGAACAAATTCTTCCTAAAACCCAAAGTGTAAATAAGCAGTAAAATTGAGACTAGATATTGGGATGCAGGAAGTAGTGAATTGTTTGAAAGAATGTAAGGTGCTGATGTCAAAAACTATCAAAATCAAGTCTAAAAATCTGATTAAAATTAAGTATTATGTGTCCTTAACTGAATTTTCAGAAAATTCCAGAATTCATAAAATAAGATGTTAAAATGTCACAGTGAATAGTTTATCAGAGGTTTTTGAAAAAAATCTAGAGAAGTAAGATGTCCTGCTTAAATAGGGAGAGTTTGGATACATGAATATATTAATATATAAAGATTTGTTTATGTACAGGTGTTTATGCATAAATATGCAACATAAATAATGAAATAAGAAAAAGTGAAAAGACTATTTCTGAAACAATGTTAACAGGGTCGATACACACATATCCAACATTTAATTTTAATTGTTATAGTTTATTAAACAAGGTAAACATTTAATTATAATTGCTATAATGCTATTATGACAGTTTACTTACAATTAACTACAATTTGTTCTTTGTTTGAATATTGTACGTGTGTATAAACATTTGATCTAATCTTCAGAACAAATGCGTTTGGTCAGGCTGCAATTCTGGATCATGGTGCTCAGCCTCGTGATGAGCAAGGGAAGTCCTCGAATGGCTGAGGCAGATGAGAAGGATGTTGGGAAATTTGAATCACATAATAAAACTTAGAACCCATCTAAGATTTCAGAATCAGCAGCCTTGGTAGAGGTGAAGACACAGAAAGAACGTTATAAAGGGGAACAATGGTGTCAAGGAGTAAAGCTTAAAGACATCCCTTATGTCTTTAAGGAGCTAGGTGGTCAGATGGAGGACAGGATGGTTAACTTTATGGGTTAGTTTGAGAGGTGCCCAGATTAAACCTACTTTCTGGGTGTCCCTGGGGGTGGATATATCCAGACGAAGTTAGCATTTGAATCAGTGGATTCAGTAAAATCGATTTTCCTCTTCAGTGTGGAGCAGTCATTATCCAATTCACTGAAGGTCTGAATAAAGCAAAGCTCAGAAGGAAAAGTTCACACAGTATTTGGTTTCTCCCTCACTACTTGAGCTGGAACATCTCACCTCATCTTCTTTTGTACTTAAACTGAGCTTTACATCATCATGTGGGTGCAGGTGTGTGTGCATGTGTTCATGTATATGTATCTCTTACGATGCATGTGCTATTGTACAAACATAAGTCTGTGCATATATATTCTGACTTTAAAGAAACACACTTTACAGTAAAAGATAAATGTGCATTACTAATCCCCATAAGAAATATCTTTTTGCAAGGTCTAAGGGAGGTCTTGACCCCATTAAAAATAACAACAGCATAGTCGACATCATATTAGACTTCTTTGAATCTGTAAGGTGAATTTCTTTGCAATCCTCTCATCATTCCCTCCCTCACTGATAGCTGACTGACAGATGCAGGCACCTAGATATTAGCTGGTAACCTTAAACTGGTAGCTCCAGTGCCTGTACCCATCATTTTATCCACTAGACATGGCTTTCTTAGTACATTCCTTCATTTTTTTCTGAATTCCCTGTCAACTCATAAGCATTTTCTGCATCATGTAAACAGACATGGCCAGCTGTTTCTGTTCACTTATAAATTTCTATCTATTTGCCATACTTCTACTTTTCACATTTAAATTAGGTGCAACATTAATAATTTATTGTCTCTTCCTACTCCCCATCCCACTTAACTTTATCTGTATATAGCACATGCAAAGTGGACTATCACATTCTCACTATCTTCTCCATTATCCAACACAGAGAAATACTTAGTAAATAGTTCTTGAATGAATAAAGAATAGTGATCACCATGTCCAATTATTTTCCTAGATCCCTTAAAGTTGCTCTCACGAAACTTACTTTGTAAGCTTTTGGTCTATAGATAAAAAGCTTAAATTATTAGTTTTCCCACTTGCAATGTATTGATTCAGAGAAGTAAACTTGTATTGTTTGAAATGCTCTTTAAATCAATTCAGTTAACTAATCAAAAGTATTCTTTAATTCCACATGAACACAGGAATGAAAGCCATTTCCATAACCGGGTAATGAATGTCTCAAATATCATCTTTCTGGAATGTATGCTGCATTTTCTCGTCTTCCTTAAAGATGGGTGTGCGTATAGAGCCAGGCTACAGTCAGTGGAACTTTTACCGCAGGGCTGTGCCTCACTTTCCTGGTTGGCCCAACACAAAGGCTCCAACACAATAGTTTCCATGATGTTCTTCTGTCCAGGGCTGGTGACAAAACCCAGGGCAGTCTTGGGAACCTCCTATTAAAGAGGCTAGAGTCTGCATCACACTGTATAGCGGGATGTGCAGACCACAGAAACTGTCTACACCTCTGACATTATCTATTGATGCAATTATGCCGAGTCAGCAACACACATCTGCTTGATTCAGCTAATGAGATTTTAAGGTTTACACCTTACGTCATCTACTATTGTTTGACTAACACCCTTTTAACACCAAGATTCTCCCAAAGAAATATTTTCCTAGTTAACGCAAGTTCATACCTGCTTCTGTTCTATGTACAAAAGGAGCCCTTGTACTCTGTGGATCGTGTGTGTTACAGCAACAAGACCTTCTAGATCCACACAGAACATTATTCACGCAAATCAAAAATGACTGAATCAATCATGGCCCAAAACATTTTTCCCACATTGGGTCAGAGACTAGTTACATATTGATAATAACTCAAGTCAGAAGACTCCTGGATGCAGCATTTTGAGAGAGTCAGAATAGTCTCCATATGAGAAAAGCAGAAAACCTGATATGTAAAAGGGAAAATAGAGAGACCCAAGGAGAATCAAAGATGAGCACCCCTTTTCTTTTAGACAGAAACAGAAAAAAATCAACAGCTTCTCACAGATGTTCAAGTCCTTTTCCAAATCTTGTGAAGTCCAGATTCACCACTGGCGATGATTTCAAGGTGACCCTCAGTGTTTGTGCACTGGGTTTTCGCTTTCACTGCTTGTTCTCTTGCCATCAAATGACCATAAACTAAAGCAACACTCTAAGCTTTTGTCTATATGTGATCATTTCCTCCCATGAAATACTCTCTACTGACTTCCACACTTCCACGTTCACTGATTTTTCATGATCTCTTTGGTTCTTTTATCACAGTGTAAATGAATAGGAAAGAGCTTTTGTATATTCTTTAGATTGTCAACATACATCTCTATTGGAAAATAACAAAGAAAAAAAGTACACTTCATTTTTGAATACTCTGTGCCAGGATGAGAAGCTGTGAAGAGTAATTCTTCGAAGTTTGAGAAAGAAAATATTTTGTACTTCAGACAGTCAATGGGATCAAATTACAGGCATGCTTAAACTTACATCAAAATATACACAATATAAACTAATGTACTGGCATATTTCTTCAAAATTATGTGTAATGTGTTTAGTTAATTGAAATGTTTCAAATAAAAATCATAAAGAGACTTTTTCTACAGCATCACATTATGCTTGTATAGTTTCATCTCTTAAGCTTGCTTCCTTTGAAAGACCGTTACATGGTTAGAAAAATACTTGAAAGGGATTTCCTGATTTGTAAATTTCATTTCTTCTCTCTGCTAGAGTTGGACTTGTTATTCTATCATTTTCCTAGGTTATGTTCTGGGCATGATGATGCCTGACAGGAATGTTCTGATATAAAAAGGTCTTTGAATTTTTAGTATAGAGTAATTCTTTTTACTGCTGCTTTGATCGTCTCGATTATCTTCCGCCTCCTGAATTTTGCCCCCATAACTACCATGAATCAAGTCAGCATTCTGTGCCAGTCACTGGCAGGTATTTCACCCACCTGTGCTCAATCTTCACAACCAGAAGATTATGTTAGTTACAAAGGAGGAAATAAGTATTGGAGACAGTCATTATAAGACTCTGGTCAAATTATAGCTGATAAACAGTTGCATTGGGGCATTAGTCTGGTCTAGTCCCAAACCCTCTTCTTTACTCTGTAATCTTTCAAAGAGGATAAAGAGGAAAGTCGATTTGGTGAAGCAGTGTCGAGCGTGTGCAGAAAGACGCCTCAGAGGTTTACAGCAGTTCTGCTTGGGGAAAGTGGTGATAGGAATATGCCAGGTTGATCACAAAATATGGCCACAGAGAATATAACGGTGGTTTAATGTAGAATTCACTGTTATCTATTTTAAATGCTATCCTCTGGAAAGAATTAGCATGACAAAAGAACTGTAGGGAGAAATCCCAGTTATACTCTCCCTGGAATGGAATCCAAAGCAGAACTTTAGGAACGTGGGCTGAGTGGAAAGGACCATGTTATTACCAGACCCTACACAGGGATGAGGGGCATACTGTGATAAAAACTATTTACATATGATAGGTAGGCAAATGTGTTTGTATCCATGTATGTTAACATGTAGTGCCTGAAGCTACTTCCTCATCCGGAAGTAGCACACTTGATAATTTGAGTAATACTTAATAAGAGGCATCGAGCAAGCTGAAAGATGGTGACCTTTTCTCTTCAAAGCTTTTCAACATTACCATCTGGAACCCTACTATC
This sequence comes from Hystrix cristata, assembly GCA_004026905.1. Classification (NCBI taxonomy): domain Eukaryota; kingdom Metazoa; phylum Chordata; class Mammalia; order Rodentia; family Hystricidae; genus Hystrix; species Hystrix cristata. The sequence continues at coordinate 48,947 of PVJO010011105.1, forward strand.
TGGCTTTTGTCCTCTTTCTGCTATCTTGTGTCCAGACCTTCGGAAGCCTTACACTTCCTCAGTAAATTGTAGCCAAACCCAGCAATAATTTAGGACCACAACACATCACCCTGGTTTCATGTTCTTTCCTTTTCAGCAATTTTTTGAGACCTGATTGAGACTAAAGTATGATTGTTTTAAAAAGAGAGAAGTAAACTCCTAGAAATCTGAAGTTAATTTCTGTTTGTTTAGTTATTGTCTTCCTTTCTGTATACGGCGAGAGAAACTTGCCCTATGAACAGTGTGGTGGGCCAGGAAACAGCCCGGGCAGTCAGGTTGATTGCTTTCGGTTCCTGCACTGCAGGAAGCCAGCCTTGGTTGTACATTTTCTGGACCAGGCAAATATCCCCTTTCCAGAGAGTCTTTCTGCTGATCAGACATTCCTGCAAACCAGGAAAGTGGGCTCGGCTTCCCTGGAAAGTAATGGAATCATCGAGAAGCCAGAAAAATAAAAGGCTTTAATGAAATAAAACTTACAAATGCCTTTTGGCATATGGAATAAATTATGAAGAAGTAATCATGATACTAGAAGTCGTAGATTTAATAAGACTCCATCTGCACCACACGAACAGAATTAGGAATGAACCTGATATGATGATATGGACAAAATGTACAAGAGCATTTTCCTTTTATTACTTTTATTTATATGTTTATTTTTGAAAAAGAGAAGAGTAATTGATGGCTTGTACTCTTGGTTTAACTCTTGAGAACAAATATGTGTCATAAAATAAGTGTAGTGCTTAAGTAACGATTTTAAAATTTTCTTCCTTTCTCCGTTCTTTGAAATACTGTAGCAGTCATATGATACTATAGTTAGAAATTCTACTTCATCATCAGGAAAAATTATGTCTTCATAGCTCAATGGAATTTTTTTTAATCTCTATTTGTAGCTCTGGAGCTGAGAACTAGTAACATTTGAAAGCTGAGATTTTTCCCTGTGAAATTAATTTTATTTTATATTTCACTCAGCATACTTATAGACTGATTCATTTAACTTTTGGCTTCTCAAGCATCTTCTCTATATTCTTGTGATTGAGTGATTTAGATTATGGGTAAAAGCTTAAACAGAATATTTATTGAGCTTATTTTTAAGGAAGAAAAGTGGGGGGATGTTCCATTTTAATCCCCAAATTATGAATAAAATATCAGTATTGGAATCAGAGCACAGTGTCATTGCTTTCCATTTCTCAGTATTACAAAACAAAATGGAATGTCATATTAAATTCTTTACTTAAAGAATACTTTTTAACACCTCATAGTCTATACTCAGTGCAGTAAAAACTAATGCAGTTTGAAATTAAATTATTTTACTCTCCATTGGTGGCAATTATATTAAGGATTGAAACAAATAGTTTTTGTTATTGTTAGTGTTTATAGTTTATTCATTCTCCTTTTTCAGCTTTGTATCATATTAGTTCAAGATGTAAAACATATTTTGCTCCAGTTTATCAAGTAATATTTGGCACATAAAAATTACATTTTCTTTTACACCGTGAACCATAAGTGAACTCCTATATACGGCCTCTTCATTTAAATTACCTCTATCTTTACCCCAATTACAGGATGCTAATTCTTTTCCAAGCCTAACAACTACCCTCAGTAGTATGTTTATAACTCTGATGGCATTTTTAAATTACAATTTTACCGTGTAAATGTGCAGTTTTAAACCATATATACTACTTAAATGCCTGGATTTTTAAAGCTTTTAGAATTGTACCATACTGTAGTTAGTTTTCTGTTATGGGTTTGATTTTGCTGAATATTGTTTCTATAATACTTTTTTTGTGATTCGTGTCTGCTGTTTGTTTTCATTGTTCTGTAATATTGAATTGATGATGATCATTTGTATTGTTGTCAGCTTTTATCTTGTTTTACGCTGGTTCTTAAAAACAGTATTATAAACTGCATTTTACATATCTTTTGGCTCACGGCTCTCCCTAGTGAGGTACAACTAGAAAAATTCACATAATGGCCAAGGAACTATTGTGAAGAAGTCTACAGAAGGTAGGATATTATACTAGTTGCAGGCTGATAATCTAGTTGGCTATTTTTCATGGAAACTGACAGAGGACAGACTCTCAAGTCAGAAGCAAGGACTTCAATATTCACGGCTAAAGCAGTAGTCATCGCTGCACATTCACTGGCATCAACTTCCCATGCCCACGAGTCCCACAGGCATGACCCACAGTGTCCATACACTGGGCTGTGTTACAATAGAGAACTCTGAGCTTAGGTGATGTGCAGCTTGTACAGTAATCCTGCACTTTCTCTCTAATGGAGATTCCTTTTACAAAATGTTTTTAATCACAGGAGACCAAGCTTTCATGGGCTAGAATCTATAACACATATAGGCACTATTATTAGGTGATTTGGGGTCTCCAAGTCCTCCTTACCCCACCTTTCATTTTCAAATAAACTGCAGAAGATGAATGTAAATTATTTTTCGGGGGGGAGGGGGCGAAGCTATGAGGATTAGAAAACTGAACTGTTATCTTGCTTAGACTCTTGGAGTAAAGCAGAGGTCCTGAAGATTGAGCGGAAGATGGTGCCTAGCTTGTACTTTCCTTACAATTTGAGAATGTCCTGTGGGTCTGAGGCAGGTAGACAGAGAGTTATGGAAACGTAGTAGACCAAAACCTTGTGTACTCCCAAAATTCAGATGCTGACTGGTAACTCCCAACGTCATGGCCTTTGGTTTGGGTTTGGGGGAAGTAAATGATCATGAAGGGTCAGGAACGGGATCAGACCCTCACAAATGGAACCTTAGAGAGCTCCTCTACCCTCCTTCCATCATGTAAAGATACAATGAGAAAGCTGTAAACGTAAACCGTCATATCTAACCCTAAAGCAGTGGCCTACCATGAATCAACCATGGTGACACGAGACCTTAATCTTAGGCTTCTTCCCTTCATAGCTGTGAGAAATTTCAGTTATTTTAAGCCACACAGTCTATGGCCATTTGTTATAGCAGTTGCAATGAATGAACACAGGAAAGTTGATTTAAAATTTGAGACAATGGATGAAATGAATATTTGTGTGGAACAGGAGAGGGCCAGCAATAGCTTCTGCCATCCGTCAGAAGCTGATCTGATCTCCCAGTCAGCTCACAATTATTTGTATTATCATCTCATTTTCTTGTGAGTACTAAGGCAACTTCTTCACTTTTGCCTACCTTCTTTTCCACAGTCCCCAAGTCCCCATCTAAGCCACTGCTTTCTCAACTTTCTGTCTTTACAAAACTTCCAGTGTTTTTACCCAATATGTGCCAAGACCGTACCAGATGCATCCTACATTATCTCCAAGTTGCCCTGAATTACAGGAATTTTGTTTTTCCATTTTTTCCCACAATATCATCTACCCGCATTTACTAGCCTTTTTATAGTAGAGGGGGGAATTTTTTAATGATTGATTTGTATAAAAGCACCTGTTTTTCCCGCCACAGTTCATTAGCCCCAAAGGCAGGGCTGGATAAAAACTGGAGGATCCAGGCAGCCGTTGTAAGTAATCCAGGTGACTCTCTAAAGGGTTGTAATTAAAGTTTGTCTAGTCTGAAAACTCTTTGTAATGTATAGAAAAAAACTTACCTTCAACACCTGGAGCTGATAAAGGATGTCCTGAGAGAGAGAAATCCAGACAAAGGGGACTCTTGGGAAAGGCAGTGTCTTGCAGAAGTAGGATGGAGTGTGGGTGAAAAGATCATTGTTCCTAAAGAGAAAGAAGGGAATGTTTTAGAGAGGTTTGCAGCACTGTGCACTCTTGGCTGGTTGAGAAACTTACTTTCCTGTGTGACAGGAAAAGCCTATTTATTCGTAGGGAGAAAATGTGTGTCCTAATCTCCCTCTCTTTACCTACAATTAATGTGTCGATGGATGCCAAAATCCAGAGACTTTGACAGAGTAGTGAGAGAAAGTCATAATGTTATAGCATGTGTTGGACTGTTTATAAAATGTTTATAAAAGACAAGTAAGAGATATCCTTCTTCTAGTTGTATTTGTAGGTCATGATAGTCTTGGGAGCTGAATAATGCCAGCTCTGCCCCCTGGTGGGGCTCTTTCCAAAGAGAAGAAGCTGCATATCTCATTAGTTTTGTGTTTGCTTTAGATTACAAATGATGATTGTATCACTTATATTCAGCCTTTCTCCTTCCCCTCTCCTCCTTTGCCTCTTCTTCTCTGCCTCCTTCTCCCCCGCTCCTCTTCCTTCTCCTCCTGTTTTTAACCTCTTTCTCCTCCTTTTCTTTCTCCTCATCCTCCTTCATTGAATGTTTTCCTTACAATGACTACAATATATTATAAATAAATTTCTTCTTTTAAATGTGTGCCCAGTTGATCTGTTTTCTGTTTTGCACTGGTTTGCTCTGTAGACCACAACACAAGAAGAAACTTCGGAATGAAGAAAATAAATAGCTGCTTTTTCTATGTTCACTTAATTATGTATTACTCTCTGATTGGATCATTCTGACTTCTTACATTGAAGGTTTAGACTTGAGTTCCTAATTCTACCTAGCTAGTCCAAAACAAATTTCCTAAAATAAGTGTAGATTTTCACTGGATTCCAAATTAGATTACTCTTCTGGTGGTTTCTAAAAGGAAGGAGGCATCTGAGAGTTAATCCTGTAAACTCAAAATTTCGAACTCTCACATAACTGAAACACAAAGCAAGTAACAAGTCCGATCTAAACTGCTGGTTTCATATCTGGGAACTGCTGTCAGTATTAATCTCTATACTAATCCCTAGTAACTCTAAATGTACAAAAATGAAGCTGTGAATTGCGAATACAAATATCCACACAAAGATCTTTGTACATTTGCCTTATATAAAGTAACAACTAAAAATTTCTTTCCTATCAGATAGTATTATCAGAAATAAAGAGGATCTTAAAATTTTTACATGTTTATTTAGTAAGGTTAAACTATTTCAAATATACATTGCTATTACTATAGTTTAAATTTAGAGTGAACAGTGACTATTTATAAATATAGTGAAATTGCATTTTCAGCAAATTAATACAAAATGATTACAGTGACATAAAAGATTTAAAGAATAACAAATGCTGCCTAATTTATATTGAAGAATCAATATACACAAACTATAAAATTATACTTTTTTTAAATAAGTAGGAAATATTTACTAAAAAGGGTACATTCAATAAATAATAGAACAAACTCTACAATGTTCAAAGAAATGAAATAATTGATGGTTGTGGCTGATGGGTATGGTCAAATTGAGCAGGAACACCCAGCTGGACTGTTATTGTGGTTCTGGGCATAAAGGATCCACCTGAGAATTGTTGCCAACATAGCATAGAGGAGAACAGGAGCAGAAGATGGGGGCCAGCTGTTTCCCAGGAGAAGCTCTGCTGAGGCTGGTTCTCCAGAAAGGAACTTGGCTGTTCTCATTGCAGAAGCAGCTCGGGGCCTTGCTGTCATCAAGAATGGCTGCTGTTCACTTTGGGGAGCTCTGATCTTCATCTCTGCCGTGAGCATCGTATACTGACTCCAGTATAGATTTCTTCAGTGTTTTAGTGCAGACACGGATGTACACTGGACACTGCTGTGTGCTCCCAGCCCTTGATTGGTCTACAGTGCAGATAGACATTCTGCACTCTTCCTGCATTTGGCTTATGTATGAATGTTGTAACTTATAAATGTCCTGCATTAAATCTGCTTTCTTGCAAACCACTGACTCTAGAACCCACTGACTAATACAACTGTAAACTGCATGTTCTTTAGCTTCAAGACAAAACAACAAATGATTTCTCATCCATGAAAATGGCAAATTGCACCTTTCTCCTACTCCCGTCACTTGGGTTTAATAGTGCCTTCTGTAGCTAAATGCGTGGCACATGCCTGTAATCCCAGTACTGAGGTAGGCTGAGACACGAGGAGCTCAAATTCAAGCCTATATGCATATCTTAGCACTACTCTGCCTTAAAATAAACAAAGAAAAAAAGAAGAAGAAAAAGAAAGAAAATGGCAGAAAAGAGAGAGACTGTAGATTTAGCTCTTTTGGTAGAGGGCTCCTGGTTTTGATCTCTGGTACTGAAGGAAAAAAAAGTGCTTTTTGCCAAGTGCCACAACTTCTTCAGGGAAGCTCCTATCTTTCAGTTATGAACCCCCCACCAGATTCTGCATGCTTTGCTTGTCATTTCTTTCAATTCCTTTAAACAGCTTGTTTAAAATTATATACATTTTACTGGTTTTAAGGTACTATCATTAGCAGAAATCAGTGCTTGATTTTATTTGTATAGTTTGTAGTTTCATCATTAGTTTTATTTTGAGGATTGCCCGAATTATAATAGAGTTTGATCTGTCCCTCATGATTTAGCTCTGCAGACGATGATCTGTTCTCTGCCTACAGTGTCTTATCCACAGATCTGTACCCTTTCATACTCCCAACATGTCAGAACATTTTTCTCTCTGATGAGGGCCAGTCTAACTTCTGTTTTCTGTCATAGAAACTAGCTTGATTAACCACTTTCCAGTCCAGTTATTTAAATACAGGATGACCAAAAATTGCATTTTTTTAAAATTAATTTTTATAATATAACAGGAAATATAAAAATGGCACTTTTAGCAAATTGATTCAATACTAAAACCAACTGGTTGAAATGACACCTCCCTGGGCTGCATTTCAGATAAAACAGAAACAAACACTCCACCTGAGTGATGCTTGGGGTAAACTGTTAAATGGTTAATTTTGTCTGTACTCAAATACATGGAAAATATATATGTGTTTTTCTCTTTCAAGGGATAAATATATTCGATCAGGCCTAAATGCACAGACCTTTGACTTTAGAAGACATCAACAGCTTCACGGAGGAATCAGAATCCCAAAATAATGTTAGTAGGAAAAAAAGCAATGGAGAAGTTGAGAAATAGTCACATGACTTAGATTTCATATTTTAATTTAAAATAACTTCATAACCTTCCACAGTGTTATTTTCTATCTTTCCTTTAACTAGTTCAAGTGATTGCACACTTTTTGCATAAACTTTGCATTACATTTAATCTGTAATTTCAGTAGATGTAACATATCTTTTCATTGTGCACCTCTCAAGGTTCCCCCCAAAGTTTCCATAGAGATCAAGTCACACAATCACAGCAAAACTAATCAGCTCCACTTCTGAGAAAGAAAGTATGTCAGGCAAAGTAAATAGAAGTAGTGAATCAGGAGACAATTGGGAAGGCAAACAGAACACCAAGGTTAGTAAATAATCCAGAAGAGGTGGCTTCAGAGGCGGTCAAAGAGTTAACCTTTTGGCTTCTCTCCGTGATCACGTTCTTCACCATCTCAGTGGTTGGCATACACGCTGCCTGCTAATTAGACTAGAAAGAGTACATTTTCCTTCCTATGCCTTATGCAAAATTTAAAATGAAGATAATAATTATTCTGTATTCCTTTTTGCCTTTGGTAATGAATGCATGGAAGAAGACAGGAGGGAACTTTTGTGTATCTACGACCGTTGCCCCCTCAATTCTTTTTTTTTTAAAGTTGTTTTGATTAAACCATTGATGGAGTTTAGTATAGCCATTCAGTGTGTTCATGGGAATTTTTAAATTATATTAAATCCTACATAGGTCATTTAAAGTCTTTGCTTTATAAAAAAATGTTTAAGGGCTGTATTACTAATTGTCAGTATTAATAGTTATGATGAAAGCTTATCATTTAAATCTTATTTTCTTTGTCATATTACTCTATCAGCCTTTAAAATAGACTTGGCTTTTTATTGCATTAAAGGATAAAAAGGATAAATTATAATTGTATGGTCATTTTCTTACCTTAAAGGCTTACTTTTCATCAATGAGAAAATCTGTTTCTATGTTATCCTATATGTCAATCAAACATGCCAAACTGTAAATTAGTATGGTGTGTTATTCAGATTTCCATTATCATAACGAATACTCTAGGTGAATCAATTTAAAATAGGGAAGGATTATTTTGGTTCCCGGTTGGGGAATTGTAGCCCACAAGTGGTTGGCTCCATTGAGTTGCAGCCCGTGGGGAGCTGACATCTCCTGGCGGGAGCACGTGTAGAAGGAGGAAGCTGCTCATCTGAAAGCAGCAGGGAGCAGAGTGAAAGGAAGAGTGAAGACCTACCATCCCTTCAGGAGTACTCCTCCAGAGAGCCACGATCTCTCACTAGGCAGCGCCTCCTAGTAGCACCAAGCTGAGAACTAAACCTTTAACACTTGGGCCTTTTGGGGACATTCCAGGTTCAAACATTATTTTATATGGCTTAAAAAAAAAAAAATATATATATATATATAGCTACAACGTAGAGCTGGGGGTGTGGTTCAATGACAGGGGACTTGCCTAGTGTGTGTGACCCAATCCCCAGCATCACACAAATATACATACTTAAAGGACATGTATAGTATGCTAATTCATTAGAAGTTATTGATTGTATGCTATCGAGACCACAGGGCAAATGTTTATGTGATATTTCTGTCTGGTGTATCTGTCTGTTGTATTATTATTTATTTATTTATTTTGATGCTGGGGATCGAACTCAGGGCCTTGTGCTTACAACGTAAGCACTTTAACCACTGAGCTAAATCCCCAGCTGTATCTGTCTGTTGTAAAGGAGCACTTAGGCAGACAAAAAAAAAAAAAAATTCAGTCCCATATATATATATATATATATATATATATATATATATATTTTTTTTTTTTTTTTTCCATACAGGAGATTGAACCATAGCTTTTTTGAAAGAATCTCGAATTCTTTTTTGGGGGGGCAGGGCTTCAGCAAGTTGCTAATTTTCCAAGGCCATGCAATTTTACATAGCACTGGGTGAAAGAAAGACTATAAGCAGAGGAATGCACGGCTTGGTGTTCTCCATCATTTTTGCTGGAGGGATGTGTCAAAAAGTATTATAGAGAAATTTTGTCTTAATTCAAAAATTAGATTAGCATTTATTGCTGCCAATTAGAAATAAAAAATTTAAAACACCCACTCATCCTATATTCCAAGTGAAAATAATATAACCTTTGCAACTGATAGCCAAAGACGTATGTAAAAAGTGATCCCATAGTTGACATACTCTGTGGAATATTATTGTTCAGTGAAGGATTCTTACCATCTAATATGGATTTCAAAAATCCATTTTCTTTTAACAGAAGAGTGAAGTTAGGTTAGATTGGTTGTCTTGCTTGGTTGTTTGGAGAGACATATTGATAACTCTTCAGACATTCTATTGTATTTCAAAGACTTGCAGAAATTGCACCAAAAGGAGAAGCATAGACTAACCAAAATTTGTAAATTTTGATATAAATATTTTAACTTAAATAGTATGTAATAGAATACAAAAGTGGAATAGAATAGAACATCAAAGAGACACTCAACCAAACAGAGTGTCACCTGTTTTGCATGATAATAAACCATAATATTATTCCCCCTGGGGAATGTATTAATACATTCTGTCAAATGAATAGAATTGAAAGGCCAAATGACAGTTACTGTAGACTCAGTGTAGGTGCAAGAAAAGCATCATGCAAAACAGCGTGAATATTAATTTATGTGAAAAACATTCAGTAAAACAATTACTACATGTGACATAATTACACTTACATGTGTCCCATTGTGCATACGCCCACACGTGCACACACACACACACACACACACACAAGCTCAAGAGCCAGAAGGTTATCTCCTGAGAAACACAAGAAGCTCTCTACAAAATCAGCAACAAGATATGGATGACCACCATTTCTAGAAGCATTTAATAATTGATATGAAATATTATCTAATCTAATATTAGAAACATCATTAAAATTGTGAAAGTATAAAGAATGGGTAAATTATCCCTAATTATACATTTAATATAATTATACATCTGAAAAAGTAAATAGAATTAGTGAATGAAAAACTATTTTAAAGAATAACTTACTAATATAAAAGTCAGAGAATTCTTGGAACTCTCTTGTGCTGATTTCTAAGAAGCACCTTAGTAAATGTTCAGGAATTTTCTCCGCGCAAGGAGCAGGATTTGCTTACAGAGTAAACCTAGCCAGAGGCAAGACTTCTCAGGACAAAGGAGAAGTTCTCAGAAGGAAGGCCTCAGGGTTTACACAGGGGTTATGGCTGGAAGCGGGTGTGGACATCAACTGGTTTGTGAGATATTTCTTTGTCCCTCATTATCTTGAGGCTGTGGGACTTGGGAAGTGTTCAGGGCTGGAGGGACAGGATCACTGTGGCCTTGGGAAGGTCTTGGGAGCTGGGAGTTTGTTATTTCTCATGGGGCAATTAACTTTGCAGTCATTAGTGTTTCTGACTAGGCCTGGTTAGAAATGTTTGGTGATCAGAATATATAACAGATACAATTTCTTGTACACTTTTCTGATCCATAATATATTATTATGGTTAAGATCTTGGGACATTGAACATGGCTTTTTACGTTTGAATTCTGGTTCTACTACTTAGAGGACCATATAACTGATCAAGTTAACCTTCTGTGCCTGAGGCAACTATTTTAGCAAATAGAGGTATTGATATCTTCTAAAGAGGATATGGTGAGAATAATATTTTGCCTAAGACATGGCAAAGATACAAAGGTAGTTTTGAATGTTATTTTCCATATTGTACAAAACATGTTAGGATGAAATTCATGTTAGTGTTTGCCCACTATGATGGGCACTTGGCTAGCGAGAAATCTGGATTGCATTTTACTTCAGTTAAGTGAGTTAACATATAAATAATCGATGCCTGTATTATGACAAACCTTTATCTTTTTTGGTGGCGTGCATCAGGCACTGGTACAAGATATTTCATACTTTTTATTAAGACCTACGAATCAGAGGAAAATTATTAACATTTTAGTACTGGGAAATAATGACTGCAGACTAATATTTTTACTGAGTTTCCTCAGTTATAAAGAAATAGAGGTGGAATTAAAAGGCAAAAATACTCATACTAAATTAAATTCTATTTTCCTTGACTCCAGTCTTGTCCCTCATGAGATATAATCGTTTTTAAAAATTCTTTCTTTCCATATTTTGGTTTCTGATGTTAACTACATTAAAGTACGTAACTATTCAATGATTTTTATTTAGTCTGCAGTGAACTCTTCATTATGGAAGTTAAACTATCTATCTCATGTAAAATAGCTTTGTTCTGTTTTCTCCAAATCCCATTTTTATTGAAATTTCTAATAATTTTCTCTATTTTCAGATTTTTTTCTGGACTCTATTTGTAACTATGAGAAAAAATAATAACAAAGACAATTTTCTGTCACCGTTGCTTATTAAAACAAGACATTTTTCAAAACCTACCAAGTGAATGAACTCTACAGTATGTCAGATTTTTGACCTATAGTGAGTCAAATATGAAGGATTAATAACACAGTTTTATGTGAACATCTCTTATTTCCTGGAAAATATTCTTTGTATTTTTAGAAACGTTTTAGATTTATGCAAACATTATGAAGTTAATATAAAGAATCCCAAATACTACACAAACAGGTTGCCCTAGGATTAATATTTTATATTAGTATGTTGTATTTGTTACAAATAATTAAGTATTATTTGTATTTGTATTTGTTATATTATTGAATCATTAACAAATACAAATAATGTAACAAATACAAATAATGATTCAATAATATAACAGATACAAAAAAACTAAGTGAAGGTCATGCAGTATTTAGATTTCATCTGTTTTTATCCGTGTCCTGATACCCTTTTTCTGTTCCAGGATCTCACCCAGAATGAAATGATATACTCAGTTTTTGTGTTCCCTTAAGTTCTTCAAGGCAGTTAAAATTTCTCAAAGTTTTCATTGTTTTCAATAACTGACAGTTTTGACGAGTACTGGTGAGTTATTTTATAGAAAACCACTCAGTCAAAACTTGTCTGAAATTTTCTCATTATTAGACAAGGATCAAGGTTTTTGAAAGAAAAACCAGCGAGGTTAGATGCCAATACTTTGTGGCAAATTGAGAGTCCATATTTGAAACATGGCTTATGTTGGTACTAGTGGTATTGACACTGGCCTCCTGGGTGAGTGGTGTTTCTCAGACTTCTCACTGAAAAGTGATTCTTTTTCCCCCTTTCCTTAGGGAATTCTTTGGAAGGAAGGCACTACATGAAGTCCACATTTGAGTAGGAGTAATGCTGTCTTTGAGGACAAAGTAGATATATAAATTGGAATTCTTCTGAGCAGATTATGTTTGCTTCTCATTTTATTTATGCATGCATTTATTTAT
>PVJO010011106.1:0-61291 GCA_004026905.1 Hystrix cristata
TATCCTATTTACATCATATCCTGTCTTACAATCGTATTTGGTAACTTTTATGAGGTGATCTAGGATATCAAATCTTATCTTTCTGTAAGCAAAACAGAAATAAGTCAGTCGTTCCTATGTATATAGTGAACAGCTCCTCATCCCAGTCTCTGCGAACAGGTCATGTGTCAGCACTCTTTAAAAAGAATAACCTGTCTAATGAACTGGGCTTTCTGTAAAAACACAAACAGTGGGAAATAGCTAGTATTTTCCTGCCAGAATGATATTTGTAATTTTAAGTGTGATGTTGGTTTTCTACATGTTTCTGTGTGCTTAGAAACCCAAAGTTAAAATTACATCGATGGCTTTTACGAGTGTTTTCTAATGAGACATTTATTCCAGGAAGCCATGTGCCCAGAGTTTTTCAGGTCTATTTGTATATTTCATTTCTTTTATACTGGAAAATAGATGTAATGAAAGTACATAGAAATCAGAACAAGCCAAGCTGAAAGCAGGGTGGATACATGGAAAACTACAGGAGAACATGAAAGAAGGGGGAATCGACAAGAAGCGACCCAGGAGCATAAAATCTACTGAGGGCAAATAGGCACGTGGCCTCCTAGAACAAATAGATATTTGATAACCATCGCTTATGAAAGCCTCATCTGTCTGCAGGAGAAAATTACTGCTTCTTTCATTCTGTCTCATCTCTCTGTGTCTGCAGCCTTTCCCCTCTTTCTGAGTACGTTGTTTCCTTTAAATTTAAAGATTCAAAATCATAATCTCAACACTTTATGATGCTCCTTACATATATCTTTTCCCTTTCAGATTGACTTTATTTTGGGGGATAGTTTTAGATTTACCAAAAAATTGAGTGGAAGGTACAGATACTTCCAGTATCTGCCCCCTCCATACACGTATGTACAGACAACCCCGCTCTCAGGATCTTGCGCACGAGAGATACCTTTGTTTCTGTCCTGAGATTTATGCAGACTCATTGTAATCACCCAGCGTGATTATGCTTAGTTCGTATTACCGTCTACTCTTTCCGTTTACCTCCTGTGGGCATTGGCGAATGCGTAGGACCTGTACTTATCATTACATCATAAAGAAGTTTCACTGCCCTCAAAATGCTGTGCGTTCCACATTTTCATTCCTCTCTTTCCTCTAACCCGTGACAAACACTGAACTTCTAAGTCTTCACAGTTCTGGCTTCCCCAGCGTCATGGGGTTAGAATCATGTATCACACATGCCTTTCAGATCAGCCTTTTGCATTTAGCGATAAGTTTCCTCCTCCGTGTATTTTGTTTATGTGTTTTTCAGCAGTACCGGGCAGTAAACCCAGGGCTCCTCTACCGCTGAGCTACATTCCAAGCTTTTTTTGTGTTTTTTATTTTGAGACAGGGTCTTGCTAAATTGTCCAGGCTTAGCTTGAACCTGTAAATCTCCTGTCTCAGCTTCCTGAGTAGCTGGAATTACTGGCATGTGCCACCATTCTGAGCCATCCAGGTCTTTCCAAGGCTTGACAGCTATTTCTTTTTTAGTGCTACATACTGTTCTATTGTCCAGTAATGCAATATATTTTTCTGTATCTGAGATGAAGGGCATCCAGCACACCTCTGAGCAGGTTTTTGCATGAATATTAGTTTTTAAATCATCTAGCAAATACCAAGGATTACAGTTGCTAGATTATAAGGTAAGAATATGTTTAGTTTCATTGGAAAACGCTAAAGTGTCTTCCAAAGTGACTGCACCAGCAGGGAATGCAAGCTGCTGTTGCTCCACATCCTCACCAGAATTTGGATGCTGTCAGCGTGTTCTGAATGATAGTTGTACTAACAGGTATGTAATGGTGTCACCCCTTGTGTTTTTATGACTTAATTTGTGACATTCTGTAGTTGCCTCTTGGGAACAGACCAAGTTTCATTTCTTAGATTTCTCCATCCCTCTCTTTATTTGGGCCTTTTTGTTCCCTTCCAAGTATAACTGTCTCAGCAGACAAAATAAATTGATAAATAAATAAAAATGTAGCAAGTCACAAGTACTTAACAAGGATGTAACCAATACCATCTCCAGTGAAGTATGCAGCATTTCCCATCTACATGCCCTATAATGATGTTCAGTAAGTTTTCCGAGGTGGTAGAATACAATAAGCTTCTTTTTTTAATTTCCTGAGGCAGAGTCAATAGGATAGAACCTGATCTCTCTTAAAATTTTCTTTCTTTTTTTAAACAAAGAGTAACAATTTGTTGGTCTGAGGCAAAGAGTGAATCGGATAGAACCTGATCTCTCTTAAAATTTTCTTTCCTTTTTTAAACAAAGAGTAACAATTTCTTTTTAATTATGAATATCTATAAAAAACATAACTTTCGCTTACCTCCTAATTTAAAAACAGCAACTTAGTGTCCTCTTTCATGACTATTCATTCTTGAAAATTAAATAATAGGTTATGATATACATGTGTGTGTATCAGTGTGTATGTGTGCATTTCTCAACCATAATCTTATCAAATACATGACCACAATTGGTCTTTGGATGTGTATTCTTAGTTACTGCTTCTTTGTTTCACATGTATGTCCCTGGATTATATTTTTTAGAATTTCAGAAACTCATAATTTGTATTCTTTCTCCTGACTTTTTTTGTTCATGTAATTATATGAGAGAATTAGTGAAATAATATGCAGACAATAAAAGCATATTCCGCTCTATTGATAACAACAAAATTAATTTTAATATTCCTTATTGCCATTTATATTCATTATTGACATTTGCAATATTTCATACACTTGATTTTAGCCAAAAGGCCGAGAAACGATAACATTTGCAATATTTCTTATTGACATTTGCAACTTTCACATTGTATATAACCTTCCACAAACATATAGCTAATTTTGTGCACATTCCTGATGATTTGCTTACTAGAAAATTCCTTAGAGTGAAATCTAAGGATCAAAAGCAATGAACCACTTAAAGGCTTTTGAAATGCGCTGTAAAATTACACTCTTGAAAGGCTTTATGGATTTGTAATCTTCTGAGAAGTGCATGGGAGTTATCAGACAATATTTAAACTATCACTTAATACCTTCTGATGATTAGTAGTGTCAGACATAGGAAAGACACCAACATATGGAAGAAAAGAACACTGGATCGTGGGTGATGATGAATGGGGCAGAAAGTGATTACTAAGCTTTATACTAATGGTGCATGTGACTGCTTTTCGAGTTGTCGAGGACATAGGCTCTACACGATTTTCACAAGTTTATTATGCTCTTGAATTCATATGAAAATCTTTTCTCTAACAGTCCCATCTTGGAACACCATAATAGAATACATTTATCCTGAAATCAAGGAGAAGAGCCCTTACTCTTAAATCTCACTATGAATAAAACAAATTCTGAATCTCCCGTCATCCTCTTTTCTAAAGTATTCAATTAGTAATGAAGCTATTTAGATAAGATAGTGGTTAAGAGTCCATTTAGCTTTTGGCCAAAAGTAATTTACTGTTGAAATTCAGAGGAGATTCTGCTATAACAAACTCTTTCCCCTAGTATGTGGAAAATTGGGCAATGATTACTTCGTGGTGATTTGTATAGAGAGCTCCCAGAGAACTGGTACCTGCCAGCTTTGCAGTCAGTTAGCTGTCACAAGCCCAAAATACCTCTTTCATCTACTTGGAATTTTGTCTGTTTGCTTTCTTTCTTTTAAACAAGGCTGAGACTCCATGAGAATGAGAAAAAGAAAATGCTGATAAGCAAAAATATAAAATAATAAGAAATTTTTCCACCTTTAATAGCTCTCTTTGGTTTCCTAATTGTTTTGGTCCACTTGGTGTGGAAGTGCATAAAATTTTGGGCTTCAATCTTGACTAGGACATTGCAGACAACAAAGGGGAAAAAAGTATTAATCCATGATTGGAAACCTTCTCTGGAAAGGGAAATGCTTATATACCTGGAGCATGGTGCCAAAAATGAGGCACCAGAGAGGAAAGTACGACATCTTTATATTATTCACATGTCCGTACAAATCCACCTCATTGAACTCTTGTTTTCTTTAGTATTGAACAGGAGAAAAATGAGTCTATATTGAAATCGCAACATAATCACTCAATTTGCAACTTCTTTTCAGGTTTCATGCAGAGTCTCGATTTCTACGCATACGCAGCCGGAATATTCTGACTTAGTAACTTAGTTTTTACAAAACACAAATTTTGCACACACGTAAAAATACCTCTTGTCAACTTAGTAGCTACTCGCTAATGCACTCCTCTGAGAATGATTAGCTGATTTTGCAACTGTCCACGGTGCTTATAAGAAATAATTTTAACACCTTAAAGACCTGGCATTGTTCGCTTTCACCAGGACAGTATGACCAGTTAAGATGAAGTGGCTCCTGTAATAACCCGGCAGATGGCTGTCTGGCTTCATTATGTTTTAGGCTGCATCATTTCCCCTAAACCAGGTTGCTAGGGTGATATGTAACATCTTTCTTTAAAAAATTCCTGTAAGCTGTGATGTGATGCCCAAGAAGTGAACTAAAGCCAGCAAGACTTTTTGAAGAATGAAAGTACAAGAACAATGTGAGATGAAAGATGCAAGAAAAACAAGAAAACTCTAATAGAATAATAGTCGATGCTCTCTTTTTCCAAAAAAGACATCTGCACTGAACAAGAGCTCTCAAGCAAGGCAGTTGATTTATCTATGTCCTGTTGAATTTTTGAACCAGGTACTTAATTTTCAGCTTAATTGTGATGTTAGATATGTTACTCTCTTATGGGTACACACATTCCAAACCCTATTGGTAATTCATTTGCCTTAAAAGAAAAATAATGAAAATAACACAATAAGTCTGATTCGATAGTTACTTTTTGAAACATTAATATAAATTTCTTTGTAGGAAAAGTCACCTGAAAACAATAGTAAGAGAACTGAAACATATTTTCTTTTGTGAAAAGTACACATTCTCCAAGTTCCTTTTTATAGAAACATTGGCATAATATATCAGTGTCATATATTTCTTACGTAAAAATCATCTATTAAAATGGTTATATTTATTCTATTCAAAAATGACAAAGTTGAAACTCAAATATAGATTTTTGATTTAGAATTTTCACGTGGCCATTAGTATTTAGAAATTAACTGGAGAGAAAAAAAAATTGTAGCTCTAGAGAAACACAGAAGTAAGGACTGTACTTAGACACACAGACAAACACACATTCCAGACTAATAAGTAGGTAATTTATTCAATTTTCAATAAAACCTAATGGCCTCTTCTGGTGTCTCTGTCTTGGTGGACTGGCTGCCATGCTTCAGTAGTGTAGTGCTTTCCTAGACCGGCTTGGTGATCATACTCAATGTCAGTCACCTCAAAGCTTCTGTCCTCTTTAAACTGAAGGCTCCTCTCAGTCTTGAAATTGACCATCGCAGCAGCAAATTGTGAAGAATAATTAGAGCTATTGATAGATAGCTGGTTAATATTTTTACTGAAAGAGGAATTGGGGTGTAGCTCAGTGGTAGAATGCAGGAGGCCCTGGGCCCAACCCTTGGCACCAAAATATAGAAAATAACAGAGAGAAATGAAAAGAAAAATCTCAGAGCCTTTGGAATTAGCCAAAAGTCCTAATAAAAGAAAGTGATCAACCTGGTGAAATCACCCTAGAATATTAACAAAATAAATGAATAAATAAGGGGATCCAAAAGAAACCAGAAAGGAGATATTACCAGTCATCATAAAATATTAGCAAAACAGATGAATAAATAACATAAAAGGATCCAAAAGAAACTGTAATCGAGATTTCCTAGTTATACACTATTAATCACGTCATCATCTCTTTTTTCTTTTTCTTTTCTTGCAGTGCTAGGGATTGAACCCAGGGCCTTGACCATGCTAGGCAAATACTCTACCACTTAGCTGTACCCCAATCTCACTCGCTCTTTCTCTCTCTCTCTCTCTGGAGAGAGAGACAAAAAGAGAGTCCAAGAATCTTTACAGATAGCAAAATCTGTGAATGCTCAACTCTGTTATATAAAATATCATAGAATATACATACAACCTATGCAACCCTCTCTAGATTACTTATAATTTAAATCATCTCTAGATTACTTATAATTCCTAAAACAATCCAAATTATATGAAAACAGTTGTTTTACCATATTGTTTAGGGAACAATAAGAAGAAGCAAAAGCCTATACATGTTAATATTGGCACAGTTTATCTTTTCCAACCCACCATTGGTTAAGTGCACAAAAGTGGAACCTATATATATCTTTAGTATTGCTTCTTATTTATCTTTTAGACCTTTCATTTTGTGGGTTAGAATCACACAAAAACAGATAACTGAATAACACTACTTGAGGCAAGGATTGGGATACCTGAAATGAGTTAATAAAAACTGTATTTAGGTCATGGGAAGGGAAAGAGAGGGCTCCAAATTAAATTAATGCACATCATTTGTCCTCAAACATCTAAGTAAAATTACTATTTTAGCATAATACTGTAAGACATTTTAGAAGCATACTTACTTGAAATACAAATTCAGATATTTTGTAACTGTCGTTGGTTTGCATCATTCACCCAATATCTATGCTCAAATGGAAGTAAGATAAAGTGTGAGGAGTTGTTAGGAAGGGATTGCTTTGTGTTATTTCTGGTGATACGTTTTTAATTTAATGTAAGGTCATCAGTGTATACTAAACATTCTACTGTCTTTACCATTGCACATTTAGAAGAACACAATTTAGCTGATAAATATTACATTTTTAGTTACCATTTTAATAGTAACACATTTTAAGAAACCAAATTCTATGGACTTTCTCTATTTTTTATGACAGAATTTACCTTACTTGAGTTATGTAAAAATGATACATACTCATTATAAAGAACGGAAGTACTATAAAAAACTAAAGGAATAAAAAATTCACCACAGGGGTCGAGGATTTAGCTCAGTGGTAGAGCACTTGCCTGACAAGTGCAAGGCCCTGAGTTCAATCCCCAGCATTCTCCCTAAAATCTGCCACAGATCTTGTTACCTAGATGCAACCTGGAAGAGCATGAAACACCATTTTCAAGACAGGATAGCTGAACACCACAGAGGGAACACAATTCTCTCTATGTCACACATATAAGCGTATTTCATTCATAATAAAAAGATTTTCTAGAAAGACACCTTGTACATCAGAAATAGGTAAGCTACACCAGACACATTCTTGTGCTTTTTGTTTAGCCCACAAGTAAAACACTTCCACTGTAGGTTGTCTTCTAAACAAAGGCAACTTTTTTCTGGGTCGACGTCAAGTAAACTAGAGCAACAGAATCTTAAAACACAGTCTGATACACAGCTCATTCCAGTAAATATTTTATGTTGTTAGTATAAAATTATAAAATAAGGAAGCCCTCCAGGTATCAAGAACAGGAAAAGGCTGATATTTAAGGGGTCTCTGATGCAAGATTTTTGTGCCCATAATGGAGCTTCAGTGTGGCCGGTTGGCCGGGATGTTACATGCGTACCAAGGTGTTCTCAGTAAATCTGACTCTGACATGTGTGGTGAGGTTGAGTGAAATAGGCCGGTTTTGTATTACTCACCTTAAAATATTTAAAGTCTCAGAGGATTTAAGTACATATGCAAGGAAACAGTGGATAAAACCAGTTATTTCATTTTAGGACAAGAAAATACCAGGTTTAGAACAAAGAGAGAGAAAGTGACCTTGAATTCTGACAGCAGAATATCAAATCTTGGCTCTGCTGTCATTTGGATGTGAGTAATGTAATATTATCAGCCTTGGTTTCCCCATTCTAAACTCAAAATAACACTACATTTAGTTTTGCAGCAACTAAATATAGTAACCAATGTTAAAATACCTAGATCATCTTCACCTTTGTCCCTTTTTCATATTTCTGATTAATCCCAGCACACTGGTAAGAAAATAATAGAATAAATCACTACACTGTCAATTTAAATCAGATTATTAAAGATGGTCAGGTAGCATCAAAAAAAAAAATAATCTATATCTCCCACCACTCAGCCCATCTTTGAATCGTCTGGGACATGCGATTTCTCAGAAGAGCCATCGTGCAACCGTTTAGTTGCTCCTAAGAGTAAGTTCTCTAACTTCCTGGCAGTGAAGACTGCATTTAGCTTCACAGCATGGAGAGGTTCTCTCATGATTTTTAGTGGCTCTCTCGGATTCTGAATCTAGCTGTTTCTAAGAAAAATAATTCATATCCTAATATGTAAAATTCACTGATCTGTGTCTTCTCCTGCTCAGGAAACGGAGGTCCCAGAACATAAAATAAGGGCAGACAGACTGACTGGGCAGTGTGATCACCAGCAAAAGAAAAGGGAATGCGAGAGCTTTATGATTTCTGGATCGTAACTATAGTCACGCTGGGGTAGCGGGGGCACGCTGGGTTGGCAGGGGCATCTGCTTCACCAGGTTTAAATAACCTTCTTTTGTAGAAAAATCCAAGTAGTATTTTTGGATGACAAATCTGAGGTCTTTCTATATCTGAACTCCACAACAAAAGGATTTTGGGATAAAGTGTGGTGAGGAGGATGGGGATTGCTCTCATTCCGGCACCTCCTCGCTGAGATGCCCTGCTCGGTGAGGCTTTCCGTCCGTAGACTCGCTTTGTCTTCACAACATGCAACCACATCGATAACACAATAGTTGTTACCGCTGATTGCAGGTTTCTCACGTGACAGAAACGATGCTAAACTCCTTCTGTAGCCAACGTAATTTAATTTGCATTTTAACTTTATTAGGTTGGTATGATTTTCTATTTTACAGAAGTGTGAACTTCTTTTCAGAAGTGATGAATAAAAATTTGTCAGGGAGGGTGAATATGTTCTGTGGATTTACATTCTTTGTACTTGGTGTGGCTAAGATTTAAATGCACATCTACGCAATTATGCAGGCTGTGCCAGGTTTTTATCATTACATTATTTAGATACATCATATTATTGTTTTAGACCTTAACAATAGATTATTTTTATTTGAATCCTAAGATAATGTTGCATCTGATATTATACTAGATACTTCATTGGGTCGTCTTGACCCAGTACTCATGTAGCTATATCATTATCTTCATCTATTTAATGGATACTGAGCTTTAGATAGCTGAGTGCCTTGTTCCAATGCTACCCATTTTTTAAACTAATTGGCGAAATGATACTGGCTTCCATTGGTCCAAAGTTTGTGATCTTTCCACTAAATTTTACTGGCTTAATCTACCCCAGTAAAAAACCAAAATAATGGTGATAGCATCATTTTTAGGTATACGGACATATATTTCCACAGTCAAAATGTGTTAGCTAAATCTATAAGGTTAATAGGAGAGTTAAGTTAATTCTGAAATCATTAAGCATTGATGAAAGTAAAGAAAATGGATTTTAATCATATAGTGTGGAGCAAGGTCAAGGGGGACTGCACAGACGTGCCATCGCTTCTTTTACCAAACTCTACCCATGACACCTGAATGGAGGTGAAGCATGCTGGAGGGGATAGAGAAGCCTCAGCAAACTTGGCAATAACTGGGTAGAACTAGCCACGCAGAGACAAATAAACAGTCTTCAAATTGAAGTGGGTAAAGCATTATTGAGAGCCTCACTTGCGTGGTGTGCTTATTTGAAGTGACAGAGATTGCTAAAAGGTGCATCAAGATAGAAAACAGTATATTCCTTGCTGGAGAAACTCCATTTTTACCCAAAAAAGTTTGCACTTGATACAATTTGTCAAAACCTGAACTGGTATTTTAAATTTGCAAAACAACTATAGTCGTGCTTTGTACTCAACTGCTTTGAAACTTGTCAAATGTAGTATGTACTTGATGCGTTCTGTACTCATCATTTGTTTGGTGCTGGATGGGTAAGCTGAAACTTGTCAGTTTCAATTGCCTCCTAACCGGCTCCCCTTTCCAGCCAAAACAAGGGGCCATGGATTTGTCACATGACAGTTCCTGCCCAGAGCACATCCACTTAAAATTTTAGCTTTCCCTGATCATTTTATGTATTTTTGTGTGTTTTTTTTCACTGTGGATCCTAAGAAAATGAGCAGAGATGGTACTGAACAGAAAAGAAAATTACTCATCACTGTTGTTGAGAAAAGAAGAAGAAAAAGAAATAATAGGAAATATGAGTGGTGTTCACATTACTGAGCTTGCTAGGGAGTACAGTATGCCTAGAACAACAATCTTCACCATTACTAATAATAAGAAGTAATAAAAAACAGAGTTAGAAAGCAGCATTCCCAAACACTTGAGGAGGAAGCAAAGGTGTTATCAATGTGAGTGAAGAGAAGCAGTTAGCAGAGACAGTACATGCCGATCTTTTAAAAAACAAGCTGGGACAGAGAGATGAGTATTGAAGTTTTTGCCACTGTTCGTGGCTATTAAAAAAAAGGCCACGGTTTTAAAAAGAGGACTGGCAATCATAGTGTCCTGATGCATGGCAAGGCAGTAAGTGCTAGTGAAAACTTGCTGAAGAATTTATCAGTGAATTTTGAGACAACGTAGAGGGTGAAGGTTTTATTCCCCACCAAGTTCTTAACTGTGATGAGAGCGGATTTTTTAGGGAAAAAAAATACTTAGTATATCCTAGTTCACAAAAGAGAAGGCATTGCCAAGGTGTGTTAGTTACCTTTCTAGAGTCAATGCAAGAGAGCAGATTTAATACCAGACATTTACACCTCACAACACTGACACACACAGGCCCAATGCAGGGAGAGTATAGAACATGTATCTGCACACTGGAGACCCAAAAGATCCAGTCAAGGGCCGGGAGCCCACAGCACTGTCCTGTATGTATCTGTGTCTGCACCAAAAGGCTGAAGAAATCTATACTGAAGCCAGGGTATGATACTCACAGCGGAGATGACGACCAGAGCTCCCCCAAAGCAAATAGCAGCCATCCTTGATGACGGCAAGGCCCCAGGCTCCTTCTGCCATGAGAATAGCCAACTTGCCTTCGGGAGAACCAGCAATAAACTTCAGGTGGATCCTCTATGCCCCGCACCACACCAACTCAGTTCAGCTGGGCATTTCTGAGCACGTTGACAACAATAATAAGTCCACCACACAAGGCTTCTGGACAGGCTCATTTTATTGTCCTGTGAGAATGTGAGTGGGACTTTAAAACTTAAGCCTGTACTAATCCATCCTAATGAAAAATTCCAAGTTGTCAAGAATTACAATATCATCAAAAGCAAACTCCATGTGATATGGAGGACAAACAATAAAGCTTGGGCCAAAAGGCAGTTTTTCACCGAGTGGAAGAATGAAGTATTTTTTAAGTGTTGTTCTTTAATTTTCTTTTAATGCTACATTTTAGATATACATAGTGATAACATTCATCATAGAGAATTTGTGCCCCTACATGATACATCTTGCAGCTGCTTTTTTTTCCCACTGCCCTCCCCTCCCTTCAACCCTGAGGGGCTGTGGTTTAAAAGGAACCCTTCTCCACTGTTGGCAGGAATGCAGACGGGTGCAACCACTGCAGAAATCAGTGTGGAGATTCTTCAAAACACTAGGACTAGAGGTTCCATTTGACCTAGCTATTCTTCTTCTTGGTACCTTCCCAAAAGAATTAAAAGCATCATACCGCAGCAATATATGCACACTCATGTTTATAGTGGTACAATTTGTAATAGCTAAATCTTGGAAACAGCCCAAATGCTCATCAGCTGATGAATGAATAAAGAAGATGTGGTTTTTTTATACAATGGAGTACTACTCTGCCATAAAGAATGAAAGGTTTGAGAAATTTCTAGATAAATGGGTGCATCTCAAGACCATACTCTTAAGTGACATAAATCGGACACACATGTTTAAATACTGCATTGTTTCTCTGGTGTGAGAAACTGAAAGTATAAATAAGGACTGAAATGTATTATATTGGGAAAGAGAAGAAATCGTTCAAATAGAAAGGGAAACAAGGCAGGAGGAGGGGGAAAAGAACAGAGGGACAAGGAAAAAAGAATAGAAGGAAAAAATGGAAACAAGCTTTTGTAAATAAGAATGAAGTATTTGATTTGTTAAAAAACATTTGCTGGAGAAAGATTTGCCTCTGGAAGCTCTCCTACTTCTGGACAATGTGCCTGCCCACTCTCCAAGGCTGGAGGAGTTTAGCTTTATTACTGTAAAGTTCCTGTCCCCCAGAACTGTTCCCTTCTCCAGCCCATGAATCTGCTGGTTGTTTTAAACATCAAAAAGTTGTACACTGAGGCGCTTTTCCAGGGGTGCTTGGAGATCACCTCTGACTGGGGTGCAAGGTGAACAAAGGCAGAAAAGAGGAGGAACACCCGAAGTTTAAGTGCATGATGTTCTGTTTCTGTTGGAGGGGACTCTACTTCCCAGCAGCTCTTGGTGGAAGCCGTCCTGCTTGCTGCTTTCCTCCCGCCATTCCTTCGGGCCACAAACTCTTCTCAGTACCGGACAGTAAAGTTTTTATTTTAGTTAGTCTAATTATGCATTAATTTTTATGTTGATTTCCCATGTAAAGTAGCAATATACAACCCTATCTTTTTATATATTGGCTTTAAAATATACACCATGTTAGCTTTGAGAATGCATTACATTTATTCACATTGTTTCTGATGAGAAGATTTGTTCGGCACTTGTCATTTTTGGTGTTTGTCTCCCCTCCCAGAACTGATTAATGATGAGTACCAAGGTACCAGTGCACAAAATTTATCTGGATGATTAATTTATAAGAATGAGTCAGGAATCTTTGATTATTAAAGATAATTAGGGAAGTATATTTTAGTAAAGTTAAAGGCAGCTTTTATTGCCAAATAAGCTAAATGATTTGGGCACTATCATAGTCCAGGTTTCTTGGAGTGAGAGAACTGTTTCTTGCAGCAGCTGCAATCATTCGTCTGTTCTATACGCTCAGGCGGATCAAGTATACTTGCCTTTCTGGCTGTCGTCAACAGACTAAAGATCTACGAGCTTCTCCGCTCCCTTTCTCCAACTCTACTTCTGGATTCCAACTTCTCGATTCCATTCCTTTCTTCTCAGTCCATTCATCAAGATTGTCATTAGGGGACCACGCTCATGACGAGTTTTGAAAGCATACAGTTAGTTCCTTGCAGGTCACACAGGACTCCCCTGAACAATGAGGGGGGCTATACAGTTGTATGTATTTTACGTATTTTGATCAAATTTATTTAATTCTCTGCTTTTGACAGGCACTCCATTCAAAATGTATAATGACTTTATTGTACATGCCATTCGTTACATGCACATTTATTATAAAACCAGACACCAGGAGTCAAATATCAGCTTTGATGTCACTTCTATTTAGTCTCTTTCTAATTCTAAGCTAGCAGATATTATAGGGCCTTTTCAAAAAAGTTGAATCCTATTGTTTTATTTAGCTTGATTAAATAAAGACTTCAGGAACTAGCAGTTTTAAGAGATGTTTCCAACATAAACAAGATTCTACTTAAATCTAGGTTTTATGACTATCTTTGTTAACACACAGCTTTACATTTAAATGTTGTTAATTATGTTATTAAGTGAATTGAATATTTTAAATGATAATGATTATATTTAACAAACTCAGCTGTGATATAGCTATACCAAGGGTGGCCATGTCTTGACGTTCAGCATTTGGCCATAAGGAGGTCCACAAGACTTCAAAAACCAAGTCATACAACAAGGAAGGACATTGCTCCTATAAAGGGTTCTGCCACCACTGTTGTAAACCTTATTATCAAGGAAGACAAATGTTTATTTAAAAGGCATTTGTAATGTACATTGCTGGTTGTAGCATTGCTGGTTTAATTGCTCCCTAATTAAAAATGGTTTTAATATGAATATATGCCACAAAAAGGTTTTGATTTAACAGCCTTCCCTAGTAGATAGAGATAATCATTAGGCAGAATTATGGCTAATAGGATGTCAGTTATTGCAAACATATGTTGTGTAATAAGCCCCCCTAAAATCTAAGCATTTATCTGACAGATGTGTCCCATCATCTGGAGTTCAGTTGAGACAGGACTGAACTAGGGCTTACTGACGCTGAGCTGTGACACTGCCCAGCTTCCTGTCTCTCGTCCTGCTTGAACCCCCCAGTTCAAAAAGTCATGTTCTTCCCATGGCAAAAGCAGAACCCAAGAAAATGAATCCAAGCACGTCAGCACTATTCAAACGTCTCTTCATATCACATCTGCTAGTATTTTCCTGGCCAAATCAAGTCATATAGTCCAATCTAAAGTCAAGGACCAGAGAAATATTCTCTGGTCACCATGAAGTCACAGCACTGTGCCTTGCCAAGCCTGAGTTAATGGAAAAGAAAATGTCCTAAGCCAGACCTCTCTAGGGAGACAGAATTAACAGGCTGTACACGCAGATATATGAGAAGGAACTCATTAAGGACTTGGCTCACACAATTATGGCAGGGTATCTGCAGGCTGGAGGTGCAAGGATGCCAGTAATGTGGGTCAGCCAAGTCCGAAGACCGCTGAGCCCTGGGAGTCAATGGTGTAACTCAGTCTGAGCCCACTTACCCACGGAGCGGACACTGGCATAAATCCTACCGCCCAAAAGCCAGCAAGTCTAGAGTTTCAATGTCCAGTGCAGAAGGAGATATCAATTCACCATCCGTATTTGTTCTCTCTCTAGCCAACCAGGTAGTACTGCCTACACTGGGTGGCTCTTCCCCACCTAGTGTACATGGACTCACACGCTACGCTCTTCTACAAACACCTCACAGACACACACAAAATGGAGCTTTTCCAGGTTTCTAGGTATTCCTTCATCCAGTACATTGACTAAAATTGGCCATCACAGTATCCCGCCCCCAAAGGGAGGCGGGTAGGGAAAGATTTATGGAGCAAATCTAATCTACCACATGATTTAAGCGGAAGTGTGATGTGTAAGCCTTCTTTCAAAGTGTGTTTGCCCCCATGATGACTGTCAGGCGATCTACCCACCACCTTTGCGCATGAGACAAGTCATGCCAAGACAACAAAGCAGTTAATGGGTGCCCGAGATCCTCAGACACAAACCACAACTGAAAACTAATTGAAGAAAACTATGGTGTGTCTTTAAATTTAAAAAGAATTATTATAATAAAAGACAAATTGTCATTAATCCACTTCAAAGTACTCCCCACTGCACACTGAGCACACTTATCCCATCGTTCTTGACAACTTCCTCCTCCTCCTCCTCGTGCTCTTCCTCTTCCTTGTCCTCCTCATTGTTGTTCTCCTCCTACTCCTCCAGTTCTTCTTCTTCTTCTGTTTTGACAGGGTATTGTTATGTAGTTCAGGCTGGTCTTGAACTCCCTGCAATCCTCCTGTCTCAGCTTCTCAAGTGCTTGGATTACAGGCATGCACTACCGCATCCAGATTTCTTGACAACTTCTAGAGCACTTCTGAAAGTTCTCTTTCATAAGGGGTGATGAAAATATGGTGAACGCTGCTGCTGAGTGCCATTGAATTGAAATGCAGGCTCATAAAACATTCTGGTGTGTCTTCATCCTCTTTCTTTTCCTGATGGCACAGTGCATCATATGACTTCTGTTTCTTCCTCAGAGTCGAAATGACCATGAAAGGTGAATGGTCTGAATCTATGTAGAACATCAAGGTAGCCCACAACCGCACAATTACAACACTCAAGAAGGAAGACTTCCAAAACTGCTTCAGGAAATGGGACGAATGATGAAACAAGTGTGTTTGAAGTTAGGCAGACTATCTTGCACAGGACTGAAGGCAATGTGTTAACAGTATTTACACTGCAAAATCACCAACGCTGCACACATTGGAGTACTCCATGCCCCCACCAAGAGTCAGCTGTTAAATGTTTGGGACTCCTTCCCAGGAGGCTCTGTCAATGGCCTAAGTGTTCCAAGGATAATTCTTGATAGTCAATTTATTGGCAACTGTTTTATGGACAAAGTGGCCATGCATCGTGTATATGTCTGCTGTCCCAGCCTAATTATTAAAGGAACAGATTTTCACTCAAAAAGGGTTTCACTTTAGATATTATGTATTAGCCTTCCTACAGAGAGGTTTTTGCAACCTTGTCACCATTGGTACACTGAGTTGAGCATTTCTTTGATGTATCCTATGTCTTGCAGGATGTCTTAGCATCGTCCTTGGCCTTTACATCCAAGATGCCTGTAACCTCCTTTCTCCCAGTTCTGACAATCAAAAATACCATACAAGACCCCTAAATGCAAAATTGCCTTCTTCTGAGAGTCTCTATTTTATAGTATGAGGGCAAAATAAATCTAAAAAAGAAAAAAAAGAATTTTCCCGACCCTGAAAGAAAAACACCCCTCTCTTCCCTTAGATCATTCGTTTAGAAAGCAGGTAATTATATGTTCTTTCTCTGTCCTTTTGGTCTGCGAGGTTTCAAAAAATAAAGGCCTTTTGGCAGTTTTACAACCCAGAAATATTTTTCTGAAGAGGCTGGAGTGCTGTCTTCCAGTTGTACACATGTGGGATTTAGAACCCCTACTACTCTCTCTCTAGGAGTTTCACCTCGATACACATTTCCACATTGTAGCCACCCGCTTGTACACAGATATAAGGCATTTTGTTTTTCATAAATGCAGTTAGCTAAGACAGACATCCACACCACACCAAGTGAGTTTAGGATGAAGAATGTAAAGGTTCCATCAAGTTCTCTTACCTAAGTACGAGTTATCAGTTATCATGAGAACAGATAGGCAATGGGTCACATCTATTTTTAAAATAATTTTTATTATGATTATTACTGCATATTAATTGCACAAGAAAATGGCTTTTATTGTGACCTTTTCATACCTGCATATGCACCTGGCTATTTTTATTAAAAAGGTGAGATTTCTGTCTTTACTCTCTTCAGCAAAATCTCTGTGGGGCACACTGCAATCTGGTTTAATGTTTATTAATAATAAAACTGTTGAATTCTTTTCTGCCTTTGTAAACAGGACTCAGTGGATTGGCAGGAGATGTTTTTCTCCCCTCACCCCTCAGTGAGTACACCAAAATTGAGGTGTGATGGGAAAATCTGAAGCAAAATAAGACAAAGGGAGTGACTAAACTTGTACCCACCCCCAGATATAATCAAAGGAACATTTGGTGGCAAGGCGGGGGGAAGATATTTTTCCCCCTTCCGTGTGCTCTGAAGTTAATACTTGCTAAGACTCGCCTCCCACTTACCATTGTTCTTGACTACTCTAGCTCCTCCTTCACTTGGGACTCCCCTGACATGGCGTATCAGTCTGGTTCACTCATTCTCCAAATGAGCCACTCAAGCAAGACCACTGTATATTGTAGCTGTTCACAAGGCGATGAGATGGGAAATAGTGAAGAAGAAAGCAGTATTATCGACGGCATAGCTGACGATTAACAATTGAATGTGGTAATAACCATTCTAAAGTTTCTCCCTTGTATAGGGATGTTTCCTCTAGCCAACATTTTTTTTTCTCCTGAGTATTGGACTTAACACTTTGGGCCCTTTATCTCTGTACTAAGGATGATAAAACCTGTCCATTACATCCATTTGTCTATGTGGCTACTTTTTCTCTGTAGTATCTAAAAAGACCAAAATCCAGGCAGGTAATACGTTTGGTACCAATTATGAAGAAATGAAACTGTTATCAAGGTAAGCAAAGCTAAAATGGTAATTATGAAGTATTACATATTATGCTTGGGATCCTGAAATGAGATTGGGGTTGGGAACAGGAAATAATACTAAGTAGAATTCTAGAGAAAATGGGCAGCAAACAGAAGAGGATGACACATAAAGAGGACTGAATGCATAAAGAGCTTGTAGCTTCACACAGAGAAGAGACACAGAAAATAGTTGGAAAAGCTTGGTAACATGATTTGACACTGAAGATTTCTTGTGCCTTGTGACAGAGGACTCCAGTGTTTCAGGAACCCTCTCAATTCTCAAAATATATTTAATTCATTGTGAGGACCTGCTCTGTGTCTCTTTGTAAATTTGGTCTTAAAACACTCATTTTTTTAAATCACACATACTGTGTTAAGCACCAGGATGGACACTGAAGACATGCTGATGACAAATTCAGACCTCTGCCTTCATGAAGGTTCTATCTAGTGGGACGTTCTAGAGAGTCTCTATCTCCTTCTTCCCACAGGTACTTCTAGAGTGAAGCCCACTGTTACTGGGGTGGGGTTTTGTCCAGGTTCTTGATGTCCTAAACAAAGAATTGAGCAGGACACCTAATTGTTGCAACAGGATCAGTGATTTATTTGAAAGAGAAAAGACAAGGTACACTCCACAGGGTGGGAGAAAGCCAGTGTGAAGAGGTCACGGCACCAAGGGGGCTTGGCGTTGAGGGTTCTAACTCTTAGGGTTTGGGGTAAAATTGAGGGCTTGTTCTGAAGTATGACTCCTGCCAATAAGTGGCTTGACTCATCCCCTCCATTGAGCCATGGAGTTTGTTTTTGTTTTGTTTTTTAATTTATATGATTATTAGTATATGCTTGCAGTATACAATGATAGCGTTCATCATGGGGAGTTGAAACATGTTCGTAACACATCTTTTTTTCATCTCCTACCTTTCCTTTCGAGAAACTCGAAAGGACCAAAGCCAACAAGGCTTTGTTATGGTGACCAAAGCCAACAAGGGATCCAAATCTGCAGTCAGTGACGCAGTAGTTAGGGTTGGGATAGGCCAAGGGTTGCAGAAAACACTGAGCACGTGTCCACAGGCTGACTGCTTGTAGGCTAAGTTACCTGATTGCCTTTTCCCATGTATTCAGATCCGGATGTCCTTCTGGGCTAGTGTTTGATTTAAAAGGTGAATCTAGTCCCAGAAAGTGGGTTCCAAGGTGGGCTGGTCCTCCCTTCTTCTCCAGCATTTTCCTCAGCTACTTTCTTCCTGTCTCACTATGTTATTTTATACAACTTAGGATTTTTTTATAATTAATGAACCTAAATAAACTATTAGACAAAGATGAAGCTATAGAAGAAAATGAGTCTCCTTCTGGGAACAAGCTCGAGCTTACATTCCTTGCTGATGTTAGAGAGTATCAAGGCTTTATGTATGGGTTAAGGCTAATGTTAGCACATTTTTTTGTAGGTTAAAAGGACGCAATAATAAACTTTGTATATTTTTCTCTGTATCTATACATTACTAGAAAAATTTCTTTTGCAATACTGCTATTAATACTAAACCTTGTTTTTAATATAATTACATGCTTCTGTCTACATTAACAGAAATGAACACTTTGGAAAGGAAAGCATACGAGATGAAAAATCCTGATGTTGAGGAGTAAAATGATGTAAATGAAAATTATCTTAGTCACCTTTATGTCACTGTGACATAATACCCAACACCCTCAACTTAAAGGAGGAGACGTTTCTTTAGGGTTATGGTTATAGTCCCTGGTTGGCTGGCTCCACAGTCAGAATGCCATGGTGGAAAGTCCTGGAGCAGGAAAGTTGCTCATATTACCATGGCCAGGAAACAGAGAGAGAAGGGAGGAGCGAGTAAGCGATACATACCTTCCAGGTCACATCCCCCCTGACCTACCTCTTTCAACCAGACCCCATCTCCAAACAACCAGTCAGCTATAGTGCCCCCCCAATAGGTTCAATCACCATCCAGAAGCCCTACCTATGAGCCCACGAGGCTTTTGGGGTAAACTTCTGTTCTAAACCATAACAAAATTTGACACTACAATATATAAATATTCTTAGACACATTTTACAAATAATAACTTGATTTTGGAAAGAAATAGCAGCAAAAAAATCAGAGGCAGGTGCATCTCAGTAGAAGCGCATGTGTTCACCATATGCAAGGCCCTGGTTAAAATCCCCAGCACTGCAAAAGAAAAAATAAAATCCACAAACAAACAAAAAAACATTGAAAAATTAATTGCCTTGGTGTAACACCTCCAGCTGGTTCCTATATAATACTGAGAACTAACATCTGGTTCTTTGACTATATGTTTGGCTCACACCTGGAGTTTCTACTATTCTGTATATTTAATGGCATCACATTGAAGAGTGGATCTATAAATTCGAATTTAAGCATTGAAACAGGTAGTTCTGTTGAGCCTAACTACAGTGTGGTAGAAAACACATCAAATAAGGCTGGACTCAGAATAAGAATAAAATCGAAGAAATATAAATCCAAAAATAAAGTCCAAGTATGGAAGAATTCCTCTCTTCACAGGCTCTCCAGTCAGACAGGACAGTTTCAGCCACTGTAGTAATTGCACATGCAGTCATCACTAATGTTTGGAGGAAATGATAAGAAAAGACAGAGACTCCTCCTCCTAGTACTAGGTCCAAGCTTCCCAGGACCAGCAGCCTGTTATACTATCTGAGCAGGAAGGGATCATGCAAATTGCCTGCAATTACCAGAAAAAAGAAAAAGATTTGATTTTGTTACATCTAACTTATCTAAAGTACTGTTACACTGGACCTGTCAGGATTACACTTCTTCCAAGAAGGGAGGGTGCTTTCTTCCTTTAACTGAGTGACAATCTAAGGGAGGCAAAAATAGTTTCCAAGTGAATCAGTTTATTGCAATGCACACAAAGTCAGAATAAACAAAACATGCAAAAGGAACATATTAATATAGAAAAAAAGATAAAAGAAAATCGCTCAGGCGGAGAGTGCTAGAGATGAACCGAACACTGTGAATCCACAGAAGAAATTGTCCAAATGGTCTAGACCAGTCCATTCAAGGTGCCACTCATGCTGCCAATGATGAAGTCAAAAGACTTTTTATTTAGACTGGGGATCTGAAGGCTGATGAATTTTCAGAAAGAATACTCACAACGAATAGAGTCACAATGACATGTATTTCAAAGGCAGTTGAGGACACTGGCATTTATAGTCCAGAAGGTATATTATCTCAGTTTTTGAAGGAAATGGTCCTGGACACCAACTACCTCATTTGCAAATCAGCACAGTTTTCAGTGTGGCTGCCAATCAGCCAGTTGTCAAGGTAACTATGAACAAGCTGCTTGGCTCAGTTACAGCTTGTGTAACAAGAGAAAGCTCCAAACAGAGTTAGTGCTGCCAAATCACAGTCACAGTGATCATAATTAAAACACCAATTTACTTAGATTCACAAGAATCATAACACAGCAAAACACCCATCACAGTAAATATAAATGAAAGAAAATATACAAAGATTCCAAAAGTAACAACACTTAAAAGCATAAGCATTAAATAATATCATTTAAAATAAAATGAAATGAAATCAGCCTGGGAAAAGCAATAAATGCATTAAAATATAAAGAATTTTCTAAAACAAATTCAATTTACCTTGAGACCACTATGGCCATAATGGAAGTTTCAGAAAGAGAAGTGAGAGCAAAATATTAGTATGTAAATGCAAATCCCCAAAGCAATCTTGAAAAACTCACAACATGATTTCAAACTTCCCCTAAAATCTTCATCAATCAAGATGGCATTGTGCTGACATAAGGCTATAACTACAGATCAATGAAATAGAATTTCAAATTCAGAAATAACCCTTTAAATGTATACTTTGTTTAATTTTGATGAAGGGACCAAGAAAATTCAATGGGAAAATAATAGTCTTGTTCACAAATGTTGTTAGGGCAATTGGATATCCATGTGTAACGTAAGGATGCCAGACCTGTGCATCAAAACACATACAAAATAATTCAAAATGGATTATAGATTAAAATATTAGGACTAAAAGTATTACATTCTTAGAATACTTAATACATTTGTGTGGACTTGGGTTAGGCAAATGTCTTTTGGGTATTACACCAAAAGCTCAAGTCACAAAAAACTAAATTAGTTAAGCTGGACTTCATCAAGATTAGAAACCTTCGTATTTCAAAGAACACAATCAATACAATAAAAAGATGTGATGGGATTAAGAATGGGAGAGTAAAGACCAGAAGCGAAGTACAGCCTCTGCTGGACTTGCAAGTAAGGCAGCTGCAAAACAAACAACTTGATGAAGAAAATAAGTACATTTCTGGGAATCAGGAAGGAGCCCATAGGAAAACTAAAAACCACAGAGAAGCTGGTGAAATGGAGCACAACAGAGAGGAAAGAACAAAGCAGTCTAGAAAGCTAACCCTGGATCCCAGAGAGGAGGCCTTGTCTCCGCCAACACAAATTAAGCCTAGAGGGGGCTGGAGCTCCAGGGAAAAACAGTGGACCAGGTAGCTAGTGGTAGTCCCAAGAAAAGCCCATAATTATCGTAAACTGAAAAAATAGTGCAAGGTTTTGCTCAGAAAGTAACTCCTTTCTGCATGACAGACTAGATTTGAAGAAGGAATGCAGAAAGGAGTTACTTGGCACCTGCCATATTTCAGAGTTATAATCAGGAGCCATTTGAGGAATTGGCTAATTGTTTAAGACGGAGCTAGAAAACAACTACAGAATAACTATACTTCAGAATTTTGAAGGTCATCCAGCACAATGGCTAGTTGGGAGAGAGCCACAGAGACACTTATGGAGATGGTATGAGCTAGACATAGATGCCCTGAGTTCAAACTCAGGCTGGGAATGATATAGGGGGTCTCACCTTCCAGGGTGAGAAGCCAGGCCAGAAATGTGAGGCTTTGGGAGGAGGCTCACTCTGCAAGTGCTGGCATAAAGGCTAGCAGACTACTTGACCTACCTGACCCACTGCTTACATCTAACATGGAGCTCAGTAGTTCATTGGTTTCTCTGTCTGCCGACATGATCAGGCATATACCTCAGCTTGGATGGTTGTCACAGCCCTGGTTGCACAGACAGAGGGTCTCTGGAACAAGGGGTGCACCTCACAAACCTACAGTCCATAGAACTAGATAGAGAAAGCAGTGAGTTGGGACACAGAGAGGCAGGAAAACTTGGATCAGATGGAGTGAATATAGCCCTACAGTGGACAACACTGACCACCTGTGCCCAGCAGAAAAAGGTGGAAAAGGAGTTGGCATTCACACACAAAAATGTAAGCTTGAAAACAAAATAAGTGTTAAGGGTGGCTTACTATGCATTCCCCATATGGTTGTTTCCAGTCCTGCATACCCTGAAAAGAAACCATTCATTCATAGGGGAATTTTTTTTTAGACTCATGTCTCTTATTCTTTAGTTTTCTGGGGTTTGGGTATTTTTCTTTTTGCCTTTTTGTTCTTTTTTGTTCTTTATTTTATTTTTCTTCTTTTTCCTACTTGTCCTTTTCAGTTCTTTTATCTAATTCTATTATCTTCTTTTATTCCATAATGGGGCATTTTTCTTTTTCTGAATTCCCTGTTTTTTAATTTTTAAACTTTACTTCTTTCATTTTCCCCCTTCTTTAATAATTTTACAATTGAGCTTTATTACTCCTTATATATTTAGTTTACTCCATGCTATTATTGTTGGATTTTTTTCTATTGCTAATGGCAGTATAGTTATTCCATTTAGTTGATACTATATGCCAATATTTGCTTTGTCTTTGTATCCATATTATAATTACAGATATCATTTCTATTATTAAAGGTGGGACAGTGGTTGCTTTTATTGGTTCTTATGGTATATCAATATCCCCTTTGTCTCTGACTCTATAAACGTGGCTGATTTTGTTGCTCTTGATACTGTAGTACAAGGTGGCTATTATTTGTTTTTTACTCTATGCTGATATCTGATTTGTCTTTGTGCCTCAATAATACTATGGTTACTTCCAGAAAATGCTGCTAAAAAACTATCTGAGCTTAACAAAGTGTATGAAAACATGAATGATAAGTTTAGCAAAGAATTAGAGTCCATGAAAAGACAGCAAATAGCAATTGGAGAGATAAAAATTCTATTAAAAGTATGTATAGCAGAAGTGACCAGTGTGAGAAGAGAAGAGAGTGTCAAAACTAGAAGGTAGGGCTAATGCAGGTGATCACATACTCAGAGACACAAAAAACAAGAGAACATGGAAAATGGATCCAACAGCTGCTAAATAATGTGAAGAAAAAGAATCTAATATTAATTGGAATTAGTGAAAAAGCAAAAGCCAGCATAAATGGCATAAAACCTCTATTTACAGAAAAAAATGTCAGAAAACTGTACAAGTATGGAGAAAGAATGTAACATACAGATCAGTGATGCATATAGAACCCCAAAAAGTTACTATCACAAAAGAACTTCTCCATGACACATCATAGTCAAAATTCCAGAAGTCCAGCACAAAGATAGAACCTTAAAAGCTGTTAGAGAAAAGCAATAAATCACTTAAAAATATACCCATTAGAATTACATCCAACTTCTCAACACAAACTAGGCAAGCTTAGAGTGAACAGTTTCAAGCTCTGAAAGAAAACAACTTCCAACCTAGAACAATATATCCCCTAAAACTATCTCTCAAAATTAATGAAGAGATAAGACCTTTCCGTGACAAGGAATACCTTAAGAAATTCATGATCACAAAACGAGCACTCCAAAAATTTCTCAAGTACATCCTAGAAAGAGGCATTGAAGTCAACAATGCCAAAATCTTTAGTGGAGTGAATATATTCAGTAGTGTGAGCAGTAGAGCTGAAGCAGGGGGTGGGGAGGCCATCAAGGGAAAAGAAGGCAAAGACAAGAATAAGTCAATACCTTTGAGTAGTAACTGTCAACATATATGGTCTCAACTGGCCCATCAATAGACACAGATTGGCAGATCAAAAAACAAAACCCAATGGTTTGCTGTATACAAGAAACACATTTAATCCAAAAAGAAATTCATAGATTATAAATCAAAGGAAGGAATACAATAGTCCATTCAACGGTATCCCCCAGACAATCAGAAGTAGCTTTTCTATTTTTAAGCAAAGTGGATTTCAAGCCAAAACTTATCAGAAGAGGGAAAGAAGGTCACTACATATTGATTAAGGGAACAATTCAACAGGAAGAGATAACAATTACTGGCATATGCAACTTCATAAAACAATTTCATAAAACAACCTTTAATAATATTCACTATTTCTTGGGAGGGATTTTGATTTTTTTGCACACTTATCCATGATATTGATACTTAACGTTCTTTAAAAAAAGTTGGAGTAATTTCAAAAATTGGTAAATAAAATTATATTTTTGATGATACATATATTTTAAACATTTAGCTAAAGATGTAGCTACATGTTTATAGAACGAATAGTATACCAAAAAAATAAAAACCTGATGTTTGAGTTTGTTTCATTTTGTACTTCATAAATTCTAATTTTAAAAAATGTATTTTTGATTCTAAATGACTAAATATATTGGAAGTTTAGGTGTTAGGTGTTTATATAGAGAGCACTTCTTTCCAAAGTTTCATTGTTAATTTGAACAACCAATAGACAAAACACCAATTGGACCTTATTATTTACTCATCCTAACCATGTTTTTATTAGGTACTGAGAATCTTAACATGCGATATAAATTTTTAGTTAGATAATGCAACTTCTAAAGCTGCTGACCGGCCTTTAGACAAATTTTCAGATTTATCATCCACTTTATTCATTCTCCGCATTAACTTTTAGTTTTAACAGAATGTTTCACGTGAAACAATGATCCATATTATAGAACCCAGGCCTCAGTATTAGAACAATTACAAACTTTACAGTGGTCAAAAGACCATAGTGTTATGGGAAATAACTCAGACACACAAGATTAAATATGGCATGGCTTCTCTTATATGAAAAACCTTATGGATAAAATAAAAGATAATAGGAAAAAAGAGGGGGTATTGTAATTCAGTGGGGACAATGTATCTACCGGTCGTTTGGACACAGACATACAAGAACTGGCACGTGATCATGAGGGGAGGTGGTGGAGTTATACAAATCCAAGGAGGATCAAAGATTGTCAGCTGTCCACAGTAGATGGAAAGTGAGGACTCCTCTCCCCACAGGCTTCAGATTTGCATGGTGTGTGGGTATAGTGATTTCAGATTTCTAGCTTCCAGAACTGTGAGACAACAAATTGCTGTCATTTCAAACCACCCAGTTTGTGGTACTTGGTTGCAGTGCCTTAGGAAACAATACTTGTATCTATACTTGTGCCTTACTACTGAATAATTACCTTCTTATTGCTGGTATTGGTTGTTCACCTTTTGTCACTGACTCTCCTCCTCTCAGAAGGCAAACATCGCATGAGTGGGAATCTTTCAGGTATGTTTTGTTCACTGATATATCCCGCACACCAAGCACAACTTCTGGGGCACAGTATTTTAGTCTGGTTTCCACTGTGATCACAAACTCTCACAAAATAGGTAGTAATAAAGAAAAGGAATTTATCTCTCACAGTTCTGGAGTGTGGGAAGTGCAGTATCAAAGTGCCAGCATCCAGGTGAGGATCTTCTTAATGCATCATAACACGGTGGAAGGCATCACATCAAAAGGGAGCAACTCGAGAGAGTAAGGGAAGAAGCAAAATGAAGCCAAGAAAGCTGGACTTACTTTTATCAGGACTAATTGGCAACAACTAATCTGCTCCAATGATCATGGCCTCATCTATGCAGGAAGGAAGTGTCTCATGACTCATCACCTCTAAAGGTTCCTCCAAATATGAGTTTGGAGGTGATGTTGAACCTGTAGGTATTCAATAGATGTCTGTGGACTAAAACAATTCTAAGACACATTTCTTCATTTCAGTTGTTCTTTGTGCTTTTTCCATTTTTTAAAATTTCTTTTCCATGTACCTCTTTGTGTTATCCACAGTAAGGGACAACATAGCTAGAAGGTATAATTTAAATAACCACTAAAACTCAATTTAACCTCTCTTCCTGAATTAAATATTTTTAAGTAATTGCTAAAAAGTAATGAGGTTGACTGTTTGTAATTTCATCTCCATCTATTTCCCCTCGTCATGTTTTGGTGAAGGTGCTATTGAACAAGTAATCATGTCAGGCACTAGGAGAGAATAGAAACAAGGTTATGCAATCAGCCTGTGAGTGATGGAGGGTTGACTGAACATAAATTATTTAACTCACTAAGCAAGTCTCCATGGAAGAAATTATTATTCATAATAATCTTCTAAAACCATTAATCATAAATGTATTGACTTCTATTCAACAGTCCATTTGAGCTTCTCAACTTTCAATTATTAAGAGCATTCAGTCATTTCTGTTTAGGGGAGATACATTGCTTCCTTTAAGTTCAATAGTTTAAGAGCCCTAAATTAGTTTTAGTTTTAACGAAACTCATCTATCAGCAACTATAAAATCCAGGAAGTTTGACAGTTATTGTACATTTGGTAACATTAGTTACTCTAACAGGATAAAATGTTTTCCTGTGTATTTGTATTTGTCCATATTGGTGAGTTTTTTTCTCTTTTCAGCCACTAAAAACAAACTTTGAACTTGATTGCCCTCATGAAAGTGAGAATGCTTATTGCTTTTAGATAAGAGGTCATTTTTCAGCATAGACTTTTCTTGTGACCATAGTGAGACAATAGTCCTAAATCCAAGCACTGAAAGAGGGAAAAGGTTTTCACAACAAAAGCCTCATTTCCTAAAAGCAACCCTTGATATTATGAATATGGCCTTAATATAAGTCATACATAGTGTGGAGAAAAGGGAACATGTTCATAGCGGGCATTCTTACTAGCTGAAAATAAATAGCATCTGCTGGGAAAGAAAGGAGAGAAGAAAAAAATGAAAAGAGCAACAGTCGATTAGGTTTCTTCACTCTTTGGGCTATAATAAAATCACTCAAAGAGGACGCTCATATAGATTAGAGGGAAGCTAAAAGCAGAGGATTGTGGCTAGATTTGTACTGAGAACCTA
Organism: Hystrix cristata; assembly: GCA_004026905.1. Lineage (NCBI taxonomy): Eukaryota > Metazoa > Chordata > Mammalia > Rodentia > Hystricidae > Hystrix > Hystrix cristata. The sequence continues at coordinate 27,643 of PVJO010011106.1, forward strand.
GAAAAGGAATGGAAAGCAGAATGTGACTACATCATATGAAGTAGATGCCACAGAGTAGAAACAGCAACTTGCTATGTTTGGACTGAAAGAAGGCCCGAGTAAGCCTAAACTGCCTGTCTCAGTTCCTCATGACTTACAAGAGAAGAAAATTTCCTGAATTCCTGCAGAATTCCTAGTGATTCCCTGGTAGTTCACAGACTAGGCAAAGGTCCTTGTCTGTGATGGCAAAGTGAGTTCACAGGGTAGACATCCTAAGCATGGGATTAAATGGAGGTTGTTGCTAAAACTCACCAAGAATTTAAACTCCACTGTGTCAACTGAGGTGAAGGATTCTGGGGCTGAGGCTCAAGCCCCATCTTTTCTAAGGGACTACTGTATTTATTACACAGAGGAGGCAGAGCCTGGTCTACCACAGAAACTAGGCAACATTACTGCTCCTCAGCTGGAGCTCGGCAGGAGCCAGCAGAGGGCACCATGTGGCTGGGCACCATTTTCCACTTCTGGCGAGGAGCATGGGACAGAGAGAAACCTCTCACAGAAACCTGAACTTTTAGTTAATTAACAGGAAGAAGTTTCTGTTGCTTGCAAACATAAAAATCCTTTACTTATTTTTATTGTTCTCCCTTATTATGAACAGGAATCAATACAGGGAATGGTTAAATCATTTATAGGCACTGAAGACATCAATATTCTTTGGATAGCTGAGCCATATATGCAGATGCATATTTTTCCCAGGGTCTTAGTGATTTTAATAAATGGCAAAAACAAATGAATAAAGAGCTCGAGTAGTTGAAAAAAAGCCTTCTATTCGGTTAGAGTATATGAGACTTCACATGTATGTCTTATTAAATTAACATAAAGTATATTAATTGTTCTATATTTTGTCCAGATATAACTTATCTGTGAACACTTAAAATAGTCTTTAAAATTGGCTGGGGATTTAGCTCAGTGGTTAAAGTGCTTGCCTTGCAAGCACAAGGACCCGAGTTCGATCCCCAGCACCAAAAAAAAAAAAAAAGAAAATAAAAGTCTTTAAAATTATTTAATAATTTGAAATACATACCATTTATTTTATATTTTAGTGTAAAATAAAATCTCTAAACATATAAAATCTGTTTTTATTTGGTAAATTAACTGTGTATTACTAGGACATTAAATTGGCAATTTTACCAAATTTCAAAATATTAGATAATAATTTCCCTGTATGCTTTCCAAAAACTTATCCAACATTTAAAATTATAATCATGATTTGGGCATACGTTTGTCCTTTATTCATGATTTTCTTGGCATATTATTTTCTGATTTACTTAGCATCTTATTTTCTGTATTTTCAAAAACTAAATATTAAGAGACTTAGGGGCTAGAAATGAAGATAGAGAAGAGAAAGTCTTTAAATTTGAAATTAAACATGCTTTCAGAAAAATTTTTTGCTTCTTTTATTTTCCAGACAAAAATACCAAAATGGTCAGATACAATTTTTATTTTAAACAAAAAATACCATTCTTCTATTTACAAATAATATGAAATGGAAGATAATATAACTACTTTTTGAAATGAAATTACGAATTGGATTGACACTGATTCTGTACAACTACATGAATTAATCATGTTATAACACATTAAAATTATCTTAGTTATTATGAATGACATTCAAATACAGAGCTCTGTCACATAAATTAGGTTCCACATGTTAATGAAATTTGTTTTTTATACACATTATTATCACAAATATGTTTTAGATAATCTCAACATTTGTTCTCCCTTTGGTATACAGTGAAAATTATGACAAATGAAGACAGTGTATAAGGGATATTAAGTCAGCTTTGATCCCATTATTAAGAAATCCATACAGAATTGGATTGAGACAACAGGACATCATACCTAACAAATGACAAATGCAATATACCAACTTGAAATGCCTATTTGAAATAAGGTTATCATTGAAATCAGTTACCACGTGGAAAAGGTGTAGTGGCATCCAGCTAACGGCAAACACTAATATGAGTATGGTCAGCCTGTAGAAAACACTTCGAGATCGTCTTTTTATTCTCGTGATGGAACGTTTTACTCTCATTTCATGAGCATCTGAATTTTCCTCAGGTTTCATCTCAAAACAGGTTGGGACCCCTGGTATGAACTTGCTAGATGAAGAGAGCTGACTTCTCACAGAGCCAAAGTTTTCTGGAAGTATTCTTGAATGGTTCTCCTGGGAAGGTCTTGCTGGGGCAGGTAACACACAGGCTGTCTTCTTGCTGTATCTCCTTCTGTGTTTTCTGATGAAAGAATAACTCCACTTATGGCTGTTGGAGAGTTTCACCTGATTCCCACTCTTTTTGGATGGATGAAGGGTTAAGTTGATCATTTCGTTTTCTTCTAGTCTGTTTTCTTTGTGGGACAATCCACAGCTTATACTCCTGCAGACACTGGTATGACTTACAGTTAGACAAACTAAGGGCAGAATATACTGAACTAGCAATAAAGAAATAGTAAAAGCAATTCTGTATGAATCAGACGGCCATGACTCAACACATAAATACCTGCTGCTCAGCAGCGCTGAGCCAAAAGTTTCCTGAAGTTCCACAAGACTGTGAAACACTGGAAGGGGAGAACAAATTGCAAAACCTAATGTCCAGACAGTAGCTATAAGGAAGTAGCCATGGTTGGCAGTTAAATTGTTAGAGATGGGATGCTTTATCATATGGTACCTGACAACGGCAATTGATATTAAAATTAAAGTTGAAACCAGAACGGACACACATTGAAGGAAAGGCATAATATGGCACATGACCTTGCCAAACATCCACTGATCCAGCAAGACAGAGGTCAGTGTGAATGGGGAGCAAAAGAGCACAACCAAGATATCAGAGAAGGCCAAATTTCCTATGAGAAAGTTGACTGTAGTCTTCTGATTACGCTTTTTTATGAGAGCCATTAAAATGAGTAGATTCCCCATAAAACCAAGAAGACTTACGAATGTATAGAGCCCAATCAGAAAATACTGTAAGTCATCTACACTGCTTCTGTAATCATCCCAGACTGGGAAATCAGAATTCCAAGTGGTAGCAGTATCATTTTCTGTGGCAAATGTCTTGTTGTAATACTCTTTGAGCTCCAAATCCATATTAGGGTTCTGCTTGGAATAAAAAGACACTCATTAGCAACTTGAGATAAATTACATGACTACTATAACTCAACCCATTACCTTATTAATTTCCTGAGAAAGTTTAGTCAGGCCTTGATTCTAAGTTCGGTGCAAATTCAGTGGGTAGCAATCATAGGAAACTGAAGTCTATCATCAGTTCTATACTGTGTTAACTTGTGCTAAAGAAATAATGTAAAGAGAGTAAAAAGAGAATGTAGGTAAGAACTTTAAGAAACATTATTTATAGTAGCTCATTACTATTATTTTCTGGTCAAGATACTTGGTACATGGTATCATCACATTATCTTTTCTTAAAATTTCTTTCCTTCTTACATGATACCATGTACCAAGGCCAAAGTCACCTGTCCTACAGTACTTCCCAGTCTACCAAATGATATGATATCCTTTTCAGAACTCCCTTAATACTGTGATTATAGCAGTCTGATGTTGCATGTCATAATCTGTTCTATACTGCAATGTTATGATGCCTATAATCTACAACTGTCCTTTACTCACAGCACTATCCATCATAACACATGCATGGTAACTTCACCACTGCAGGTGTCAGATAAATATTTAGAAGATAGTGAAAATTCAAACAAAAATCTAGCAACCTGGCTGGGGATTTAGCTCAGTGGTTAAAGTGCTTTCCTTGAAAGTAGAAGGACCCGAGTTCGATCCCCAGCACCAAAAAAAAAAAAAAAAAAAAAATCTAGCAACCTAAATGTTACTTACTTTTTAGGCAGTGTTCAAATTTAAGCTGCTCCAGTGTAGGACACTATCTCAGGAACTAGGTGTATATAGTGGGCATTAAATAAATGCTTATCAAGCTGTACTGTCTTTATGTGAATACAATGCTGGATGATAAAATCATTCAATGATCAATTTCAGTCCTTTGAGATACACTAGATTATCATGAACTAGGGCAATTACAAACTGACAGAAGTGCTATTGGTGCTTTTAAAAATTAAGGTTACCTGTTTACCTTTCGATTTAAAGATTACATATAAATATCAGCTTCAGAAAGATTCTATGAATTCATATTATTTAAGAAAAATATTTATTTTGAAGCTAAATGTAGTAATGAGTCTCATACAACACCCCATAGCATGTTTTCTTTATTTACGATGAAATTAATGTCCCATCATAATGGTACTATTTATTTAACTCTACACATTAGAGATTTTGGGGGTTCTGTGCAATGAAGCACTAAATGACCTTTAATATATTAGTTACAGACAAAAAATCTTCTTCTTTTAATAAACATTTCTACTTTTCAACAAGAATTTCCTTTAGAACATTCAAGACAGCAAGTTAATTAATTCTGATGAATACATATTGTTATAGAAATCTTGATATATATGTAATTGAAAAGTAATTTTGTTACATATCAATATGTATTTATCTAATGATTTCTGTATCTAAAATTGAAAATTATACTTAAAACTATAAAAAGCAGTGGGGAGGGGCGGGGGAGAGGGGGAGAACCAAGATGCATCATGTATAGGTACAGAATAAATGTAATGAATGTGACCATTGTATGTAGAATGTACCAATACATGTTCTTGGTTTAAAATAAAAAAAAACTATAAAAAGACATGTATATTTAAATTAAGAGTAAACACACTTATCTTCAATTATGAGGGAATTGTAGGCTCTGGTCCAATAATTTCTCAAATAGAAAATCCTACTATACACATTCATTACAGACAAGTTTAGCATTAATTTTTATATGCAATAAATTTCACACAGGATATCAGATATCATCGTGCTACGAGAAAATGGAAAGCCTCTCACAATTTCTACCACTGATTTCATGTTGATGGAATTATTTTCAGAAGCTAATCACATCCCAATAAAAGTAAATTAATTTAAAAACCCAGGATCATAATCATTTATTCCTAGACTCTGGTACAGATTGAACTGTGTGAAACCTTTCCTACATGTTGTTCTTCTCTTTAGTATGTAGTTGTATCTCCCTCCCTCAAAATCCCTGACTGAACTATTGAACTTTAATTCTCTAAGCACAAACGTGGGGGGGTTGTCTTTATACTGGGGCAACTTTGATAAAGCAATACCTTGGTAATAAAGATTTACTGTAATTTTCTTATAAGTCGATCTATATCGGACGTGGAGACAAATGAAAACTGAGTAAACCAACTTTTTTAAAAAAAGAAAGTAGATGCGTAAAAAGAATACAAAGAGGAACTACAGAGAACTCAAAAAGATACTGAAAGACTGGCTTACGCATTTAAATAAGGTTTCTTTGTTAGGATAATATTCTGCCTTATGAAAATGCTCATGATTCTCACGAAGAATGCCAGTCACATAAAAGATTAAAACATGCAATTTTCCCTTCTAGCAATAGTAAAATATCAACTACTGACTGTTTTGCTGTGATCTTGGAACAAGATGCTACGTTCCCCAGTATTCCCATAATTAAAGTTAAAATCCGGCAAAACTGGAATTGGATAGATAATTACATTTTCGCTGAGCTCGCAAACATACAAGCACGCACAACTCTCCCTTCGTAATTCTAACACCAGTTTTTCTTTCCTTGAGAAATCTGAAATTTTAAGACTGTATTCAGCCTGCAAAATAGCCTTAGACTCTTTGAGCCTTAGAATATTTCTGTGGACTGTAGCAAAAATCTTTCTGGCTTCCATCTAACACGAGTCTCCTGTCTGTTAACTCGGGGATAAAGATTCCCCTCTCTGGAATATGAGGTCCATGTATGTGTATATGTTTATTGCTCGCATTTGTCATATGAGCCTGCCCTGTATATAGCAGCGCAAACCTCGGGGTGCAGCAATCTCTGGGTCTCACCCAGCTGCGGGACAGCGCGGCAGCTGGAAGCCCAGAGCGGCACTGCGAGGTGCACCCCGGACCCCAGAGCTTGGCTCGGGCTGGGCACTGACCCGTGCACCCCGGGGGCTGAGGTCCCCCGGACACCGATGCCCGCCCGGCTGCACCCGGGCTCGCCCAGTTGGAGGAGCCGCTTTGTCCACCCTCCACCCACCCTCCCGACGGGGCTACCGGACGTCCTCCTGCCGAGTGCGGCCCGTGCCAGCCAGGTCCAACCCGGGTGAGTTGGGGACTGGAGGGATCTGCCCCGCACGACAGAGTCCAGCCCGAGCCCTTCCTCGCTCTCCCTTCCCGCCTGACGACTGCCTGCTCCGCCACCCGAACCCCCATTTCTCCCGCTGCGCGCTCTGGGCTCCCACCCCACCCTCTGGAAGCCCCCAGGGCCGTGGACAGGGTGCGGGCTCCCGGGCCGCAGGCGGACTCGCCGCCCCTGCCAGGACTAGCCCGGCCCTTCAGTGTCACCGCTGGCGCCAGCGCGGGTGGCGGGAGGCCCGGAGCTGTACCTCGGGGCGCGCGGGCGCTGCAGGCGCGGGGCTCCCGGAACGCAGCCGAGCGCGGTCGCTTCTGCACCCGGCGGCGGCGGCAGCTGCGGGAGGAGCAGGACCCGGCGGTGGCGATGGGGGGAGGAGGGGCCGGAGCCGCCAGGGTTTTAGAGGCGCCTCGGCAACACGTGACTGCACCGGGGACCCCCCGAGACCCTGATTCAGGGCGCCTGCTCCGCTCCCGCCTCTTCCACAGCCAGGATCCCGGGGCGTCCCAGTCCTCACCCTGCGGTTTGCGGACGGTGTCGCCCGCCACTTCGGCCTAGGGTTCCAGGACAAGTTAACTTGGCAAGTAAAGAGATTTTTGCGGGTCCTGCCTCTGGCTGGTAATGAACTCTGTGGGTGTGGGAGTACTTGTAAACGTTAGAATTCCCGAGAAAAGCTTCAAGGCCCAGGTTGTCTCTTTGTTCGGGCGGGTGAGGAGAGAGCAAAACCGAGTAAATTCCTGCTCTTCCTGCCCCCTCCTGAAATGAGGAAGAAGCCTGGGTGGGAATGTAAACTAGAATGTGCAGGGGACCCCAGGGAGTCAGCGGTGATGTGCTGTGCAGAAGAGGAAAGGGGACATATTTCCACCCTGAGGTGTCGTAGCGGGTGTGGGCAGGCTGCGTGGAGCCCCCAAAACAGAGACTGAAATGGAATCAGGTCGAAACGGAACTCAGTAGCAAAAAGATGTGGCGTGAAAAGGTTTCTCATTGGTAATGACACTCCCCCCACACAACAAACAAAAAGCAAATCAACAAACAAAAAATTTCTCTTGTTCTATTCCTCTCCCACATGCTTCTCATCCCTAATGTTCTCCAAATCTCTGGTTTTTTTTAGTTGCACAGATTTGCCCTAGTTTTCGTCAATTATTAGTCAGCTGTCCTTTAGGTTTCTGGGGGTAGAGACAGCCGGAGAGGTTCCCAGATTGCTGGACACGCCCACGCTGTGGAACAAGGTACGTATTCACTGTATTCTTTAAAACTGGGCACTATTGTGTGACAGTCATGGATACCTGATGAATATAATCCGGTGGTACTGGTACTCTGCTTTATCTCTGGGGAGCAGTGTGACTTATAAATCAAATTTCTAAGACAGCCATTGCTAGCCGTTACCCCAGAGGTCAGACAACAGTTTTTGTGCCCCTTTCCTGCTGAAACAGGATCAGCCCGAGAATTATCCAAGAACTTCCACATGCAGAGAGAAAATACACTTTCTGTTTTATTCTTTTACTTTTTATTTCTGAAACATTGTATTCTTCACAATAGCCTAAACACAATAGGCATCAGAGCAGGCCCATAGTATTCTAATGTGGGGGGAAGGAGGATTGGGGGTGTCAAGAAGGAACGAAATAAAGAAAACAAGGCCCTGACGCTGGACTGTCTTAACTCCAACCTCTGTGCAATCCAGGCGCTGCACGTCACCTCATGTGTTTCCACCCTGCCATCCTTCACACAGCCATAGCCCATATCCTTCAAATACACATTGACTTTAAAACACTTCCTAATGAAGTGTTTTGTCATTCAAAAAAGTCTAGCGCACACACTATTGCATGTTAAAAATACAAGATAAATTTTATTTTTTATTTTCCACACATTTGATGTTTCTTTTGATGATATGAACCTTTAGACTGATTATTATTATTGAAAATAAAAGGCCTATATGTTATTGAGATGAAGATTCTATTTAACTTACCCATTTTCCTCCTGCCACACCCACAAACATGCAAGGCCCAAGAAAAGGACCCAGAATTTTTTCTTTAAATACGCATGACATACAGTATTAAGGATACATGAGTATTAAGGATTAAGGATATACATATAAGGATACATATTAAGGATATACAGTATTAAGGATTAAGAATCCTTTGTTCTGAAGAAATTGTTAATTTGAAACTAACAATATGTTGCACAAAGAGAAATATAAATATAAATGTTTGTACCTTCAAATTTCTCCAAAGGTATTCAAAACTGATCATTTTTATAGCAAATAATACAATAATCTGGTTTGCATTTAATAGAGTAACATTCAAGCAGGGGTGTACTACCACTGGGTACAGAAATGGTAATGTCCACCTCTGCTTTATTGTTTTTCCTACTCAGTATTTGTAAAATGCTCATCTGGGAAATTAAGTTGGATCTTGTGCATGTTACAAAATTAAATTGGCTATATCTCAATTTTTATGATTTGTTGTCAGTTGTGAAATAAAGCTTGTCTCTCTGTAAAGGTGAAAGTTATAGGTCACTCGAGACTCTTAAAACAAATTGAACAATCATGCCTGGGGTAACACTTTGCTGAGGAACATGTCTGTTGTTTTGGTAAGATTATTGTTCCATTTCAATAATAGCTACAATTTATGGAGAACAGTTACTAAAGTGCTTTGATACAATCTCAAATGACATGTGACTCTGATATATTAGTTCTAGAAGAGGTGGGAGTAAATAAACTGGAGAAAACAGCATTATTTTACTAGATGCATTTTTTTTCTCTAAGGATTTTCTTTGTATTCATTAAGGATAAATATTTCTGTGTCTACTTTTCCTATCATGGTAAATTTAGGTTCTTAAAAGATGTGGAAAGGGTCATTTCTGTGTGTTATCAAAATATTTTATGACACTCCTCGTTTTGCTAATTTCTTTGACATACTAATAGTTTGCCATATAAACCAATGTTCAGAATTTAAAAATGAGGAACTAATTTATTATTGTGAAATGCATGTAATTATATTTTAATGGAACAGAAACTTTTCTTTATAAGTTAACCTAGAATGTTGTACGCATTGAATCATTTTCTCAAGTGAGGCAGTGATAATTCAGAGAGCCTAAGCAAGTATTGTAAATACTTTACTGGCTTCTGATGAACACAGAGATCTTTGAGTAACACGTTATTTCTCCTTTTGGTGGCCTGACAGTTAAACCATTAAGTATAAAGCAGTGACTGATTTCCAGGGAACGTGTAATTCTTTTTAAAAGCTAACTTTCTACATTGAAAATGTATATAGACCTACACGTGGGTATACATGTACAGAGTTATATGATTACACATATTTGTGTAATAGACACTTAGAACACCTAGTTGCTGCCATGTTTCACTGCAACTTAATAGTATGGCACTAGACAAGACACTTGATCTTTTAGGCTTTACTTTCTTGGTTTATAAAAGGAAATGCTTTAACTAGCAGATCTGGAGGCCCCTTTAAGCTATGAACACTGATGACATTATCCCATGAACATGCACATTAAAGACATGTGTAGAAAAACAATCCTTCTGTACCTTGAGAAAAATTTGAAAGTTATAGATACTGTTTGTCTCCCATATTGGACAAACAGGGAAAGAAAAAGAAGGAACAAAATGGTATTGCTAAAACTTTTCATTTTTATCTGATATGTTACCTTTCCTGCAATAATTATACAAGTATATTTTATTCTTTTTAAAACATTGCGGGTATCTTACATAAGAAAAATCATTCTTTATTTAATTTTATTATTTTAAAATTTGGTGGTACAAAATATATTAAAAGGGGATAACATAGATTCCATTGGAGACACTCTGTTTCATCATGTGAATCCATACACAGGCCATGCAATTTATTCCTTTTGCAGACCCAAACTCCTCTCAAACAATGGCATTGATAAGTTTCTTCTAATATTATTTTTAAAAAAGTTTTTCCATTTCTTATCTAATTTTCATGGTTAATATTTTAAATGTGGCTCTAAGTCTAAATATAGCTTTACTATACTTAAGTGGAAATGGAAGGGAAACTATTTATTTATTTATTTTTGGTATGTTGATTTGTCTTTGAATAGTCTTTAAAAAGAATGTTTAGTGAAATGTTCAAAGCACGGGGCCATAATCAAAGTTAACATGTTTGAATAACTTGCTCTTTCAAAATCCATGTTACCATATTCTTATTATCAATCTCTCGCATTATCCAGTTTTGAAAAATATGTTGCTCAGCAGATAGTAAAATAAAAAATCTTTTTTAGTTCCAACCTATTCCTAGTTTTTAAATCTTTTGACAAAACTTCCTCAGCATGTCAGATATTACTCCAAGCTGTAAGTTTAAACAAACTTAAAATAACGGCCAGTGCTTTCACGAGATCACAGTGCAGTTGTAGATCTGTGCAATTAAATAATCATGAGAACATAATGTGATAAATTCTGCATTAGAAGTAAACCTACAGTGGCTTTAACCAGGTATGTAAACAGGAATAAAACAGCCTGTGAGGAGAGTGGAGAGATGAAAAGATGTAAGAGAGGCTTTCATAGGTAAGGAGATACTTGAACTGAAGTTTGAGGGATAGGTAAGATTCGACAGATGGAGCGAATGGACTAGAAGATAGAGGAAATGAAGGGAGAATGTCACTTTCATAGAAGTGCAAATTACACATTCAATTTAACTCAAATGTTGAGGTAGACGATAAAACTGAATATGCTTTAACAGAATATTGCACTTGGCTGAAGGATCCGGACAGAGAGCTACTGGACAGTTTAGGCTCGAGAGATATGATTCGATCGCTGTGAAGGCAGCTGGTGGCAGAAACGCTTCGTAGAGACATGAGTAGTGTTTGGTGTAGGTGAAAGAACTCACCTGAGAAATATTGAACAGATAAAATTAATGGAAATCTACAACCAACTGGATTTGAGAGTATGAGAGAAGCACTTGGGATAATTCTTGATTCCTGACTGGAAGAAGAAGGATGGTAACGTGATTGAGATCACATCTATGAGGTGAAAAATATACTTGCCAAGAAAACCTGATGGTGATCTGGACTTTTGATAGAAATTTGGGTTTATGAACCTACAAGGGCAAAGGATATGCACTAAGAATGTAAAAAGGAGACAATTAAGATTGGATCCTCTAGGAAGTCTGATTCGGGGTTGATCAGGAAGAAACAGGATCCAGAAAGTCACAAGATTTATTTGGGTGGTACTTGGAAGGGTTGCGTGACAGAGGCAGGGTCCCCTAGCAAGACATTTCCAGGGATATTAGGGCCAGCTTACTGCCTAGAAGGGGGTAAGTCAAGGGAACTCTGGAGGGAGAAGGGGAGATGGAGAGAGGACTTTATACATCTAGGTGACATCACTCAGAAGCAAGGTAGGGAGCCTCAGGGCCCGAGAGCTCTAAGAGACAGCAGTGGTTTGGTATCCTTTATAGCTACAGGAATGTCTTATCTATGATTAACAGATGTTTAGCGGAGTTCTGCAGGACGTGTAAAGTAGGTAGATTCTAAATGACTAAAATTATATTTGACCATTTTAAAGCAATTTGGTGTGCAGAATTTGAGTTTGTGCTGGCAGGTCTTGAGCTAGTGGCCTAGCCTGATGTGAAGGAAGTAAACAATTTGGGGACCAGTTCAGGTAATACAAAGAGGCTATCTTTAACCCAGTTAGATAATTGGATCCTAGAGAGCAAAACACCTCAGAACTAGATGGAGATAGTAGATCTTTCAAAAGAAGACCGAGGAATATCCAATAAAGAAAACTCTGAAGTGTGGAGTTAGTGAAGTGAAAGGAAAATAAGACTGCAGGAAGAGAAGAGGGTGAAGAGTCCAGTACAACATGACGAATAAATATCATAAACTGTGACTTGTGTCCACTGGCTTTGTTCATAGGCGTCCTGGACTGAATCAATTTCAGGTGGGCCATATTGGAGGGGAAAGTGAGGGGATAGTCAGCGTAGCTTATTCTTGGAGAAGTTGGCCAGGAAAGAGAAGGCAGCCAGAGAAGATTTGACACGGGTGAGGGAGTCATTGTGAGACAGACACGAACAATTTAGTTTTTGTTTTTATTTTAATACTAAGCAAAAAAAAAAAATAGAGTGAGTTGGCAAATAAATGGATGTTTGTAGTTACCTTATCATTGTTTAACAAATCTCCACAAAACTTAGTGGAATATGATGCATAGCTTTTATGCTCATGATTTGATGAAACATGTGGGTCAGCACCTCTGGAGGGTACAGGTGAGATGGCTTGATCCTGCCCCAAGGTATCTGGGACATTCCCGGGAAATCTCAGCAGACTCGGTCGACTCAGAGTCTGGGGGCTAAAATGGGTATTTAGAGGACACACTGCCAAAACCAGTGGTATGAGAGTTTGAGAGGAAACTCACACTGGCCTTTGCTCATCCAAAAAAAGAGGACTCAGTGGAAACTGAGGGTATGAAGTAAGGCGCTAGGAGAGAGGTGGGAAATTTCAAAATAATTTAGAAGAGGAGAGGATGGGAGTCACTGAACCCCAGGAATTTGTGGCTAACATTGAACACTCAAATAACGTTTTAAATTCTCGTTTTAAATGTCTAGTCCGCGCAGCTGCATTGTTTACACTGACATACTGTGCAAGTCGAGAGGTAGCTAAATGATGTCCTGAATTCAGAGGAATCAGGTCGTCCCATAGGCATCTTTGGGTATTTGGATATTTTGTAGATTTATATGAATCTGAGAAAAGAAAAGCAATGGCTAGACCTCAAACAAAGGAATGAAGAGAGGACACTCAGTTTAGCAAAATGATAACTGGGGACACTTCACCACCTCTGTTTCATCTTTGATATTATTTAGATGTACATAAGGAATCTTTTTTCTTTCTTTAGCAAAAATTGCGCTATCATAGTTTCACATTTTAGGCCAAGTCTGATCTACTGAGATTCGCTATTTGAAGTGCTGTGTTGTGAAGTAATCTAATACCAAATCAGAGACCTCAGGGATGGGTGGGGAAGATAAACAATTAGGGATGTTCCTTGTAGGTGACAGAAGTTCCTGGTGGTGGCACTCATATGTCCCCTTCTCACCCTGTCTCTTTGACAGAAGATACGGAGGCAGTAACAAAAATAATTATTAAAACAATGACAGTAACAATGGTAAAACTTTTCATTACATCATATAATAAATATATATTATATTTTATAAAATAACATTACACTTTTGTTGAATGTCTAAAGTTTGACAATATGTATCCACAAAGTTTGAATATTTACTAAATAATTTTAAGGCCTTAACTTTCTAGAGTATTATTCTCACAAGGTTGAAAAAAGATGCCCTAAATATGTAATCTAAGTAACCAAATAAAAATTGTATTGAAGCACATTCTCATTTCAAATCAAAAGCAGATCAACAAATAGGACTGACTTCTACCCATGAGAGACAATTGAATTGCTTGTATAGGTACTTGCTTAGTTACATTTTAACTGAATTAATTGTCATTTCTTTCTGATGGTTAATTCTCTCAAAAACAATAATCAAATAAAATGATTGTATTAACTATTTCTTTTGTTTTACATATCTCAATTCCTTTGTTCATCCACTTTCCTTGTTTCCCCTTTCCCTCCATCTCTTCATCCCCTTCCCATTTGTGAAAAATCTCCGTACCTCCTTTATCTATCTTTTCTTTTGCTCTTTATTTATAATTCGGTTTTCTCATACAAGAGAAACCATGCAATATTTAAACTTGTGTGTCTGGTTTCTTGGACTTAACATTATGGTCTCTAGGTGCATCCATTTTCCTGCAAATGATTCGAGTTTATTATTACTTATGGCAGAGTAGTACTCCATATATATATATATATATATATATATATATATATATATATATATATATACATACCACATTCTCTTTATCATTTTTTCTGTTCACAGACAAATAGCTTGCTTCCAAGATTTTCCTATTGACTATTCCTGACCAAATTTAGTCAAAGCTATTTACTGACTATATTTCATTGGTTCTAAAATGCAGACTTTAAAAAAAGAAATTTTAATACTCTTTGAGAGTCATTTACAGCTGATGGCATACCATTGCTTTACTGAAAGCATTTTTTTCTTCTGCTCTCATAAAGCAATCTTATTTCATAAAATAACATGACACTTACATTCTTCAATGTCACTAATTCAGAAGGTAAGTCACAAAAAGAAAGAAAAACTTGACACAGTTAATTCATACAGTGGGAACTGCTTCACCAGCATACTTCATAGTTCTACCCCAGCAGATTTCTTCCTTGTCAACATCATCTGCATTTCACTTTTCATGTGGAGTTTTAATGCCTATCAAGATTCTTCTGAATGATAATATATGATAATTTACCTGTATGATGAACTTTAGCCCTTTGAAGCAGAAGTTCATTAGGAGACTAATAAAGTAATGACAGTATTTAAGTTCCAGCAGCAAAGACAGTGACACGGTTTTGCCTAAACAAGTATTGAATCATAAAATTTAAAGGCTGAGCCTGACTATAAAATGTTCTTAGTTTTTATATGACAAAACTGAGATTGGCTTAGATTTAATGAGTCGATCCTCCCCCTCTCTTTAACTGAGAGAGCAAGACTGTTGTGCAAAAGAACATAAGGTAGGTCATTAATTATCTCAGTCATAGTTTATATGTCAGGATGTTAAGAAATTTCAGTAAGAAATACGCAGAATTTAAAAAAAAAAAAACTCTCTCCCTAGTAAAGGTGAGATTTTATCTAGTCTGAATCCCAAATACTAACATATGAAGAGTACAAAAATAAATGATTTGAAAATTCAACATACTATCTTCTGTGGAATTCAGATTGCTTTTCTTATTTCAAGCCTCCAGTAAGATTGCTTGATAAGAGGATTTATCTTGTATTTGGCCACAACACCATTCCTAAATTTTCTAGTTCACATCCTGGAAAGAGTCCTTAGTAAAAGATATTTTTCTGGCAAATTATGTACTTTTCTATGAACGAGCACATCAAAACTTCTCTTTGTACTACTACAAAATTTGACACAGAAAGAAGTCTTTGAGACTAATGATCTTTTGAAGATTGGTATTTGATATTAATATCTCAAGAATGTAGTTTTATAGATTTGTCTTCAGGGGAACATGTCATAAAAACCAAGTTAATAAAATAGTAATGTATGTTTATTAACATTTCTGGAAAATACAGAATGTAAAGTATCTGAGTCCAAATTATATTCTCAAATCTACGATTTACTGATATAATACAAGTTTTTATGTAAAAAATACTCTCGGTAGAGAATTAAATGATTGCATTTGTAATTCTTGTAGGAGGCTAAAACTAACCGATTTAATGATCAACCCCTAGGGGAATTTCCTTTCAGGAGCAGAGTGTGAATGAAGGGAATGGGTAGACAGAATTAGTAGAAACAGAATAAACATAAAGGAGTAAGTGATTGCTCTTTACAAGAATTAGATTCCTAAAGTGTGCTTGTATTTTCATCCTTAGTGTATGTGTAGGAGTACACAGCCACACTCACACACATACACGTGTGTACATACACACAAATGATACCATTTTACTTTAAGTGGAGTTTTAAAATACATATTCATATCCATTACTATCTGCTCATAGTATATTTATAGTATGATCAATCAATTCTTGATCATAATCCTTTCCCAACTACATAAAATATGTCCTATGACAAATATTTTCAAAACCCTTACTGAGGAGAAAGTTGCGTAAACACCATTTATGTAAATAATCTTGCATTGAATGTTAAATAATTATTAGTCATGCTAACAAGCAGAAGTAGAAAACATTTTTTAAACAGTGTAGAGTTCAAGCGGCTCCATATGTTTCAAAATTTTGTTTTCACTTTGAAGACGTAAGGTGCTCAGCATTATTTTGTAATAATATCTTTGCCTATATCTTAGGCAGCGCCCATAACTTTATTAGGAAAGGTTTTTTGACAGTTTGACTTGGAAGAAGTTCTAGTCCTCACTGTTAGTTATTTATTGGGGCAGAATGTGCGGTGCGTTTATCGCTCAACTTTTGAGTTTTCAAAGCAGATTAGAACGATGTACCATCTGAGATCAATGTGTCCATAGCTGGAATCACTGACAACCGTGGTGGGTTTGCACCAAGAAGCCCTCTCAGCGATTTCTCTTTCTCTGTCTCTCTCTTTCTACTTCTCTCTGTCTCTGTGTCTCAGTCTCTGCCTCTCTCTCTCTCTCTCTCTCACACACACACACACACACACACTGTTCCCTACTATAGTAGGTCAAGCACGGAAGAAACAGCACACTCTTTTGGACCATCAGGGATATGTTCACTTTGTCTCTTGCGCCCCCCAAAAACTATAAACAGCAGCTAGACGCTGGGAACAAATGACTCAATGTGTTTTTTCAGTGGATACAAAGGAAGTCTTGAAGGCCGGGCAGTCTCAACCGAGATTCGCGACTGTGGTTTTTCAAGGTCTTTATGCCCACTTCTATAAACTTAGAAAAAAAAAATAACTTCTCGGTACTGGCGTGAGAAATGGTTAAGCATCATAAAAGACAGCAAAGAACTATTAGGGGCGTTGCTGCGGTGAATTCCACGTTTCCCCCTCCCCTAAATAACCATTCCTCTCGTTCTGGAGTTAGGCTTAGCAGGGCTTTCCTTTCCGCGGAGCATGACTTCGGCCACCAGATGGCACTGACCTGCAAACAAAGGAGAAATCACAGTGGCACTGACTTTTTAAAAGCCCTGTAAAATCGCGTCGCCTTCCCGGAGTCAAGGACTCAGCGGGGATGACGGCTCGCTCTCCTCCGCGGTGCGTCTCCGTCTAACACTGCGCGGTTTACGTAGAATCGCTTTTCTTGCCAGAATTCCTTGGCAACGCGCCCTCGAGGTGAATCTCCAGGGGGAGGTGGCGGGCGTGGGGAGCTCGGGTGCTCCTCGGGGCGCCGTCATGTGATCCCGGGATGAGGTGGAGTTCGGCTTTAAGGGGGCGTCTCTTCCTATCTTCTCCAATCTTTAGGATCTGAGCCGGAGAAATCGCAGCGGATCTTCGCTGCTCGCTCTGCTCGCTCGCAGGACACCTTTCCCGCTTTCACAAACTGGCGACAGAGACATTTCAAACGAGGGTAAGTTTCAAGTTGACGCTTTTTGAAGGGACTTTTGAGGATTTCTCCTTGGTGGGGAGAGGGCCGAGAGAGAAAGGGAAAGGGTGCGAGTGCCTGAAACTGAGTTGAGGCGTGGAGTTAGCGCTTTGCCGGGCTCCGGCGCGCAGGTGTCTGATGCTCCAGCTGTTCGGGCAGCTGTGGGCTCTGCCCGGGGACGCGCATCCCCGCGCCCGGCCGCCGCGGGGTCCTGGAGGGGGGTCCGAGTTTCCCCTCTCCCAGGGCTCTCTTTATAGGGCCTGGGAACGGGAAGGTGCTCGCCTGGGTCTTCTCCGGACCTCGCTCATCTTTCACATTTTTCCGGAGCCGCTATCATCGTGTGGGAGTTTTCCTGGAGTCACCGGCTGGGACGCGCTGGGAAGGGTGGATGGCACGGGGCAGGCGTTCGCCCTCTCCTCCGTCCGTCCCAAGGCCCTCCACCGCTGTCCCTGGGGCGCGGACCCCAGGACGGGCACCCGTCTCCACTTGTGTGGGCTGGAATCGAACCTAGGTTCCCGTGCGCTGGGCCCATCCCTCCCGTCCTGTTTTGGAGTTTTAATAATTGAACTCTTTAGCTTCTTCCTTTGGAATGGCTAATGACGGTTCATGCTCGGTTGGGAATCTATGGGTGGACTTCAGGACGACGTGGTTTATCACGGTGTCCCGTTGATCCCCAGGTAATATGGAGAGATGTGCATACTTTAAAGATGAGTTTTGGGGCGCAGGAGAGAGAGAGAGAGAGAGAGAGAGAGAGAGAGAGAGAGAGAGAGAGAGAGAGAGAGAGAGGAGAGAGAGAGAGAGAGAGAGAGAGAGAGAGGGAGGGAACTGACTTGGCCGCTTGCCTGTTTGGGGTTGGTCTGCATGTTTGCTGTTTTGCCATCTCGGGTGGGGACGCTCTCTGAGAGATGTACGGGTGTATGTGTGGGTGGGGAGAGAGGAACAGAAGAAATCCGGGTAATTCACAGTATGATAAAACGGGCAGGTAAACATGCCAACTGGGATTTTGACCGAATACATCTCATTTCATTCTTTGGTAACTCCTGGAGCACAGAGAAAACATAGGGGAGGGGTGCATGTTTACATGTTCCTTATTTATGGAAGTATTTATTTATTTATTTTGAGCTCTCAGCGATTGGGCACGCCCACCCGGGTCCAGGCAAAAGGAGTGACTTCCGGGATGGCACACACAGGTGGGGGCAAGTGCAGAGCTTGCCTGTCTGTCAGGACTGGGACTGGAGAGCAGCACCAAGGTCTTCCCCAGGTTCCCTGGTGAAGCAAGAAATACAGAGAGCAGAAAGCTATTGGGCCCGATTCCCCACCCCTGGCTAAAGCCTGGCTACTGCCTTATTAGTCTTTTCTTATTGAACATGCACTTACCCTGGACAGGGAAGGAACGGACAATTACATAACTCGTTTAGCTAGGCTAGCAGTAACTTTGAGGAGCTGTGTGTAACAGCACTCATATTTATCTCCTCAAACAAAAAAGGTGAATAGTCCTCAGGATTTGAAATAAAATATTTTTGCAGCAGTTTATGCCCTGAGAGCTGTCTTTTCCGGTAGGGAGACCTCTGTGAACAGTAAACAGAGAAGGCCCAGGATTCTAATGGCAAAGGAAGATAAGGAGATTTCCCTCTACAAGGGGGCCAAGTGGTGCTGTATGTAGTATCTCTGTTTTCTCTCTGCACCTGACAGGTATACTGAGATCTAATAGGCTTTAATTTTTGCAATGTCTGTACTTGTAGAGTTTATTTTACAGGTATATATTGGAATGGTGAATACCAGATTGTTTTCTTTTGTGAAGATAAAGTGTGTGAACTCTATTACTCCTGTTATTTTCTGACAATTATTCATTATTGAAATTATACCCAGGTCAACTGAAAATATGTATTTTATCCAATGCTAAAATGTTTCGCCCGAGTGGAATGACTACCAACCCTGGACTTAGCAAAAGAAACTTGCAAACACGTTTTTAAAACTAAAATTTGCATTTTCTGTATAGCTAAGTTCCTACTTAGTAGGAAAATCATTATCCCTCATAGAACATGTCTATCAAATGTAATTTCAAAGGTATCAGAGTAGTTTTGGTATGTTTAACTAAATTTATCTGTTAGAATTCTGTCTTTCTAGCCCATATACTGAAACAATTTAATAGGTGTTTTCATGAATTCCCGTAATTGCGAAAGTAAATCAGTGGATATAAAACTTATTTTCTTCCTTTTCACTGTAAATACCTTGGTCTGTGCCCACATTACCTTCTACCTGGATTTTTGCACTAGCCTGTGAATGAATCTCTCTGCTTATTCTCTTTTCTGTCTTACATGTGTTGGGGCAGCAGCTAGAGTAACAATTTTAAGGCAAAAGTCATAAAACTTTATGCCTTTGTCAAAAGTTCTGCAGTGGCCTCTCTTAGAGGCAAGGAGCAAAGCATCCCATGTGGATAAAGCCCTCTACAATCTGTGTCCTCCCAGTAGCCTTTCCAATTAATTTCCTGTTAATTTCTCCTGTTCTCATTCTCTCTCTTCCTTGACACTTAGCATACCAGACATACTCCAGCCTTTGGGATTTTATAGGTGTTCTCTCCACACGGGATGTAATCCATGAGATATCCACAACTTCTTTACTCACTACTCTTAAATTTTAACTAATAGGTCCTCTTTGCAGGCCGACAGAGGCCTCTTCTTACCCTGGTAATAAATTGCAAATCCCAACAATGCCAGTCTTCCTTCCCTGCTTTATTGTTCTCCATAACACTTATTATCATCTAGCATACTATATCTTTCACTTCATTTTTTCTTGTTGGCCTCTTCCCACAATACCAGAAACACTATGATAGAATTCAGCTATTGCTGTTAAGATTGATTTAGACAAGAATTTACTGTTCCAACCATCCATCTATTCTGCCATTCACATATTTTCATCCTAACTCTAATATTTTCAAGGTACTATAAAGTATGAACAATGCCTACCTTAAAAACATTATATTAAAATGGATGGGAGACAATTAAGAATTTGAAGAACTAAATGGTGCTCTGGGGGATGGGTGGGATGTGGATTGATGGTGAAATAGAGAGGACACCAAGCAGGCAGGATGACAGGGAGAAGTTGAGTGGAAATATCATTAGAAATATGGCTCTCTTTTCCTCTATGGAACACCCTGAAATGACTGCCTGATACTATGGTGTAATCCTGTGTTTTCTCAGGAATTCGAAAGGCAGAGAGAGAATGATCAGAGAATGACAAGGCTATTGTCTGTAATTTGTCTTGCTAGTAAGACAAGAATATTTGTCATAAAATTTTGTGGAAAATCAAAATTACAACTAAACCATATACCCTTGCATTGGATACACATATAGTCTGATGGGAAGGGAGGATATTTACATCGGTAAAGCTCTTAGAAATCTTTTGAAGACATTGGACAAGTTAATAAAAATCCTGGAGTCTTCAGGTCTCCTACACAATGCAAGATTCTTCAAATTGGCCTTCCCCGTGGTGGTTATAAACTTTTGTTTATAGATCTCTTGCTACTTTTATAAGCAATTAATTTCATTTGATTAAAAGTCTGTGCCTCATAATGATGTGATTTTTTAAAATAAATGCATCCCTTGGTTCTACTTCTAACTTGTATAATTAAACATAATATTCTAAGCCTGGTTCTTGTATTTTACAGAGCACTATTAAAATATGGTGACAATATCTCTACCATTCTAAGTATTTCCTCATTTAGTCTTCCCACAGTCCCTCTTATGGCAAAGTTTTTTCATATTTTCTTGAATTGATCATCTTCCTTTGAATATACTTGTGCTAAATAATGTCTGTCTTAAAGCAGTCCGTTACACAATGAACTATTCTTACAACTTGACTTCTACACTAATTTTTCCATTTATATAGTATGATGAATAATTATGTATGTGTTGTTATTTTGATTTGTTTTTATTTATGTTTTAATGTGTACATTAAGCTGTCCTACACTTACATTAGTATAGTGTTTAGGAACGTGATGATATACTGTTTGTGTAAGACTTCTGGAGGCATGAGATTTATATACACCTTACTAATGTATAGATCACTGAAATTCAATGTGCAATCGAGTTTAAAGAAAAAAATTCAGGAATTTTAAAATACAAAATGTTTTCATGATTCTTCCATTTAAAAAAGACATTTACAATATTATATTTTGTTTACTGATTTCAACGTCTTCACTTTAAAGAGTCCCATCAATCAAAATTCATTTTGACTGCTCTCAATAAAATTGGTAACAGAATTGGTCATTTTCTCTTTATAGGTTATTCAGTGCATAGGAATGAAGAGTTCAGAATAATTTTGGTAAATGGATTCCAACAAGGGGAAGAAGAAGAATAAACTGAACAGTTAAAATGCTTTGAAGAAACGTACTGTGCATTTGTCTACTTTATAACAACAAAACCAATCAAAATGAATTCAACATTATTTTCTCAGGTTGAAAATCATTCAGTTCACTATAATTTGTCAGATAAAAATTCCCCATTTTTGGCATTTGAAAATGATGATTGTCATCTGCCCTTGGCTGTGATATTTACCTTGGCTCTCGCTTATGGAGCTGTGATCATTCTTGGGATCTCTGGAAACCTGGCTTTGATCTTAATCATCTCAAAACAAAAGGAGATGCGAAATGTCACCAACATCCTGATCGTGAACCTTTCCTTCTCAGACTTGCTCGTCGCCATCATGTGTCTCCCCTTCACATTTGTCTACACGCTGATGGACCACTGGGTCTTTGGTGAGACGATGTGCAAACTGAATCCTTTTGTGCAGTGTGTTTCAATCACTGTGTCCATTTTCTCTCTGGTTCTCATTGCTGTGGAACGACACCAGCTGATAATCAACCCACGAGGGTGGAGACCAAACAATAGACATGCTTACATAGGTATTGTTGTCATCTGGGTTCTTGCTGTGGCTTCGTCTCTGCCTTTCCTGATTTATCAAGTGCTCACTGATGAGCCGTTCCAAAATGTAACGCTGGATGCCTTCAAAGACAAGTTGGTGTGCTTTGACAAATTTCCGTCGGACTCCCATAGGTTGTCTTACACTACTCTCCTCTTGGTGCTGCAGTACTTTGGTCCACTCTGCTTCATATTTATATGCTACTTTAAGGTAAGGAAACCTTTTCTTCCTATTATTTCCCTTTTTATCTTTTTTCTGCAGAATTCCTCATTAAACAAGTGGTTCTATCTGAACTCATTTTTTCCCTTATAGATATACATTCGCTTAAAAAGGAGAAACAACATGATGGACAAGATGAGAGACAATAAGTACAGGTCCAGTGAAAGCAAAAGAATCAACGTCATGCTTCTGTCCATCGTGGTAGCATTTGCAGTCTGCTGGCTGCCTCTTACCATCTTTAACACTGTGTTTGATTGGAATCACCAGATCATTGCCACGTGCAACCACAATCTGTTATTCCTGCTGTGCCACCTCACAGCAATGCTATCCACCTGTGTCAACCCCATATTTTACGGATTCCTGAACAAAAACTTTCAGAGAGACCTGCAGTTCTTCTTTAACTTTTGTGATTTCCGGTCTCGAGATGATGACTATGAGACAATAGCCATGTCCACCGTGCACACGGATGTGTCCAAGACCTCCTTGAAGCAAGCAAGCCCGGTTGCATTTAAAAAAATCAACAGTGATGACAATGAAAAAGTCTGAAAGTGCTTGGGGTATATGGTCTCACGGACATCTATTCAAAAGGAAGCACAGCCTGCCGCACACTTTTGTTCCCCTTTCTGCCAAGGAATGGGTGGAAATCACTTGCGCTTTTACTGCTTTTGTCATGGTTGTCATGGCTATATTTGGAACAAAATGTGTAGGCTTTGGAATCTTCTGGCAATAGTTTTGACCAGACTTCCTTGAAGTGCTTTTTATGAAATTATGCATATAATACAAAGACTTTGAGACTTTCATATTTATTGGAAAGAAATTTCTTGGAAGTGTTACTGTAAACTGACTTCAGAAGTACTAGCTCCCTTAAACTCTCATTATATTGGGCCATCTTGATGAGATTAGTGTGTCATTAGATTGGGCCACCCTCATTTAATGAAACGCCTCACTTTAGTCTGATACAGAGGTGACAGCCTGGAACAGCTGCAGTAAGAATGTGGAACCAAAAGAGAGTCTGAAGTTATTCAGGAGTGATTTGCTTTTTTTTTTTTTTTTTAATGTTAAGGAGGATTTAATTTGCTCCTCCTAATTGAGTATCATTTAAGATGAAAATGTATAAAAATGCTTTTCAGTTGTGACTAACATGGGAATTAAGTGGAAATGTGGAAGATTTAAGTGGAAAAGCAGCTCTCTAATTTACAAACTGTTTTGCTACCTGACAACCAAAGTATTTCAGAGTAATTAGTTTAGTAAGTAAATTAGTATTGCTGCAAATAAATTATATTCATTTGAATCAATAGTAAAGAGGTTACAGACTGTTCAGTGTTTGTCAAGATTTCTGACACCATCATATAATTCGAAAGACATTTTCAGCTTACAATATATAGAAATACAAAATGTAATTTTTATACAGCAGTGCCTATATAGTAAATTATTTTTAATTTTCACTGACCACCTTTCAAAACAGAGAGTACAAAGGGACAATGTTTTAAAAAATGTTCACTCCAGCTAGTACAGATAAATACCTAAAAGACTTCATATAGCTCATGTTAACTTGTATAAACTGTGTGACTTGTGGAATTTTATAAACCACTCACTATATAGAGTACTGAGTAGTTGTGCTGTGTTAATATACTTAATTTCCTGTATCTTGTAATCATGATTGAGCCACATAATGATTTTGAGAAAAGACATTTTGAAGAACAAGACATAGCTTCAATATATTACACAAAGTATTAAATACGTTTGATTTCAGAAGGCCAAGCACTTTATTAAAACTGTTTTTGCTTTTTCTGAGGAGTCTCCAATGTGTCTCTCTTTAGCTTCATTTTTCTTGTCCATTGCCTTCCCTCCCAGCATGCCCCACTGCACTGTATCAGCTTGCTTAAGGACACATTTTTCTACGCTATGTCCAGTGATGGAGGAGTCACCCTGTCTCGCCGGCTTGAGAGCTTCTTTATGTAGGGACTATCCAACATGACTGTGCTCAGTGCGTATAACACAGTGCCAACTACTTAGAGGCTTTTCAAAAAATATTTATAAAACAAACAAATAGATAATGAACAAATTTCCTTTCTTTTCTCCCATTTATGCACACATTAAATTCACATCCTGATGTTTCCTTGGATTTGTCTTGCTACATTCCTCTTTAATGAGAACTTTTCTTTTGAACTATATTATTCTCACTCATAACTGAAACAAAGATGACATTTTAGATTTTGGAAACTTGCGTCATTGGCCTTGTAAATCAAACAGATATCAAACTTTTTACACTGACAAGAAATTAAATTACAGCCTAAGAATGTCATAAAACTAACTTCTAATCCTTACTGAAAGTTTTTTTTTTTAACCCATACTTGAGAATCTTAGCTACTATCAGGGACCAGTGGGAAATTCTGTCTTCTCTACTTAGGTGCCATAGAAACGAATTGCTACTTAGGAAGCGTCTTAATATGCAGATGCTTCTCTGTTAGCACATTTGTGGAGATGGCCATTTCAGAGATCCTCATTCAGCTGCGTGGGCTGCTACTTTCTTAACTCGACCTAAATAATGAACTGAATATCAAATTCTTCTGTTTTATCCAAAAATATTGATGAGCTAAAAGTTAAGTCTAGTTTCAAGATCAATGTGTTGGATTTCAAGAAGGAATAAATGACCGTATTAAACACAAACTATAGATTCATCATGTCTTCTTAAATCCATAAATAAAAATCAATGATTAGTTTGATAGAAGAGCATAATCATACCCTATGTGAATTTCAAAGAAATTGATAATAGCTAACGATTTTAAACTGCATATGTGTCAAGTACTATATAGCAATACTATAATGAAGCAGAAAAATGTGAAAAGGAGTGGAAACATGTAGAACAGTTGAAAGAAAATGGCCACAACAATTATAATCCTCATTCATAATCCTCTTCTATTAGAGAAGAATAGAATTCGATTACTAGCATTAGTTTTATTTCTTTACCATTCACTAGATATTCTCAACCTCTTTTCAACAAATTCCTGTAAGTATATATTATACTGTAAATTAAAAATTGATAACCAAATAAGCTAGATATTTTGGCAGTGCGTGTACTTGTCCATACACAGTAAACACGGTAAAAAGAGGCAGATTTAAGCCGAGGTTCCAGGGATGAATCTAGCTTTTATGTCGTTGCAGTTCAGTGATGTTGTTGGCACTGATGGGTTTTTCATTACAGCCAGGGTTGCTTTCCTCAGTAACCAAGGATTCTTCTACAATTAAGGTGGTCTCTTAATGGGACTTGAATTCTTTCAGAGTCTTCATACTTTCTTGAACTACTCATCCCTCAACAACATGTTAGACTTAAGTATTTGAGCTGTTGAGAATAACAGTTGAGCTTACCAGGAAAAAAATGAACAAAATTCTCCAGATTTCATTCATTTGATGATTCCTTTAGTTGTGTGTGTGTGTGTGTGTGTGTGAATATCAGCACATTCTATTCATTGCGTGAATATGTGTGTACAGTATAATTCTTCAGAGGGCTTATTTTCACTTTGATTCATTATTTCTTATTAAAGCTCTTATGCAGACAACACCTATCACAAACTACCCTATAAGATAGTATTGTTTTCCTAATTTCATAGCTAAGGAAACTGAGGCATGAGAGGTTGTACAACTTTCCCAGTGTCACTCAGCTAGCAAACTACAGAACCAGGACTCAAATGCAGGCAGCTTGGTTTCTGAGTCTTAGTGTGACAGAATCTGCAATCAGCACACACTGAAAATTACCCCCACATGCCAGCCTCTGCCCAAACTCCACAGCCTCTGCATCTCCTGCCTTACAGTACTGAATCACTCGTGAACACTGACAGTACATGTCTTCTCCAATTCTGATAATCTCACAAATATTAAAATATAGATATTTTCAAACCTATCCTCTGAGATTTAAGATTAACTCTTAATTGTGGCGATTTAGCACAGAATTGAGACACAAATCTGTTTCGTCCAAGGTTTATCACTAAAGTAGTCTTTTTCTTTTCTGTTAGTCTCTTATTTCCTCTGTCCCCTTAGTTACAAAATCTCTAATCTTTCTAGTTTCCTAACCAATACCTGAAGTCATCTTCTGGGAACGTCTTCTCCATAAATAGTTGAGCTTTGAAATCTGATTAGTCTTTATCAACTTACTTCTTTGGAGGATAGATTATTGCTCAATGTGATCACATATTTTAGCCCACAGACTAGGGACATGGCATCTGTGAATATGATTTTAGAACAAGGATTGTGCCCACCTGACTTCTAAATCTTGAATCCTAAGAGATAATGAAAAGAGTTATCAGTTAAAAATGTTGACTAAGGATGAACAACATTGCATTCAAAACAAAAAGCATACTAAAGAAAATAGCACTGCCTAATCTTCAGTTTATCATCAGCAAAGAGAATTGTCAGTCATTTGGATTTCTAGTCCATCTTTTCTATTGTTTTATTATTGAGATATAATTGACATATTATAAAAGTGTACAATTCAGTGGTTTAAAAAGTATACAATTCAGTAGTTTTTAGTCTATTCGCAAAGTTGTCCCACCATCATCCCTATCTAATTTCATAGTATTTCTGTCATCCCAAAAAAGAAACATCAGCTTCCAGTTTCCCCTAGCATGTAAAGAGTTTAGAAGTTGAAAAATATTCCTGAAAAATATTTTTTGAAAACTGAACAAAAATTGGACACCGTTTTTGACAGATCATTCACAGAAGTCACAGGGGAAAACTGTTGTCCCTGAATTGAAGAGAGTGCCAATACAGAGAGTCACAACTCACAAGAGTAAAATCCCCAAAGCAGCAATCTATGGTCAAGTTTGAGAATTAGAAGCTCCAAGGGGACCTAGTCATAGTCAAGCTCCACACTTCTGTGAGTTTTACCTCTCAAAGCTCAACAAAGTTATCTCAGAGACTAATAGAAATTTAAAAAAAAAGAGTCCCATGGTGCTTCTGGCAGAAATAGGGGAAAGAAATCTTTACAAGGCTTGCTGTTAAGAGAAACTACTCTTCTACAGCAGTGATGGCGAACCTATGGCACATGTGCTACAATGGGCTGCTGTATCACTGAAAGCTCTAAAAGGTTCACCATCCCTGTAGTAAACTGTTAGATATTAAGTGACCTGGGAGAAAGAAATACCTAACTCCACCGTCCTCTAATCATCCTATCCACCTAAGGGGGAGAAAAAACTAAGAAGCATTTGCAAAGATCACAGTGCAGAGGCTCACTAAAAATTGAGTTCAAATTTTAGGAGAAAGAGTGTTTTCCCACACTCAACACCTTACCATTGCATTAGGAAAGGCCTATTCATAGCAACTCCTTTATGCAGACTTCATATGTAGCTATCAAGGAAATATTACAAGTGATATTAAAAGGTAGAAAACACAGTTTGAAAAGACAGCAGCCAACAGAACTAGCCTCCGATATGGCTGGGATATTGGAATTATCATGAAGGGAATCTGAAACAACTACAATTAACATGCACAAGGCTCTAATTGATACGGTAATCTGTGTGCTGGAACAGATGGGAAATGGAAATAGAGAGATGGAAATTCTAATAAAGAATCCAAAAAATCTTGAGAGTAAAATCTTAACAGGAATGAAGAAAGCCTTTGATGGGTTCATTAGAAAGACAGACAGAGCCAAGGAAAGAATCTCTAAACTTGACAATACATCAGTAGAAATATCAAAACAGAAGACCAAAGAGGAAGATGGCCTGCAAAAAATCAGAACAAATTATTTAACAATTGTTGGTCAACTGTAAAAGGTGCAACATAGACTAGGAAAAAATGGAGAAAAGTAGAGGGGAAGAGCGCAACAAATAATATCATTAAGCAATACTGATGAGGAATTTTCCCAAATTAATACGACACGATTTTTCTACTGCAAATAATATTTCTGTGTATGGAACATCATAATTTTGTTTATCTAATCATATGTCAATGGACATTTGGCTTATTTCTACTTTTTTGTCTACTATGAGAAATGTTGCCATGAACATTCACGTACGTGTTTTTGTGTGGACACATGGATGTTTTCCTTTCTCTTTACCCAGGAGTGCAACTGTCAGGTTATCTGCTAACTCTAGGCTTTGTTTTTCTGAAGACCTGCTAAGTAGCTTTGCAAAGCAGCTGCACATTTTATATTCCTACCAGCAATGTGAGAGGGCTCTAACATCTCCATATCATTTATCATCTTGATTATGTTGAACCAAATGGGTGTCAAGTGGTACTTCATTGAAATTTTGATTTATACCTCCCTAATGATTATGTTATGAGCACAATTTCGTACACTAAATGGACATTTATCTATCTTCTTCTGAGAAATGTCTCTTCAAATCCTTTGCCCATTTTTAAATTGGATCATTTCTCTTTTTGAACTGCAAGAAATCTCTTAAATGTTCTGGATACTGGTTTCTTTATTAGATACATCCTTTGCAAATATTTTCTCTTATTTTGTGCATTGTCTTTCACAACTTAATTTTAAAATATATTTTCCAAAGAAGAAAACTGACATAAGGGACATTTAAATTTACCAAATCTAATTTTATTTTCACAATGATTTCAAAAGAGGAGAAAAAGGTACAGAAGGCCAAAAGAGAAATAACATTTGAGTGCTTACAAAACGGTTCAAATTTCATATATTTGTGATTTTATTCAATACAAACCATCTACAAAGTATTCTTTTTCTCCTCATTTTGAAGAATAGGAAGTGGAGGCTTATATAAGTTAACCAGAATTCCAAATTCACTGAGTCCACACAGGGCAAAGTAGGGATTTAATTGCATGTATTTGACTCTTCAGGTTTGTGCCAGTTTTAATCTCTCTAATTTCCTCTCTCATTTTCTAAACATTCCTAAACCCCATCAGAACAAAGTTACTCAGATGATTGCTGCTTGCCTTTCTTGAGAGAGCTGTGTGCACTGCCTCACCTTCTTGCAGTGAAAGCAGATGTATTAACGCCTTGTGTGCATTCACTGGTATTGCACACAAGGCGTTAATCCCCTGCAGACAGTGTCACAGATTTATAGACTGGTGTAGATGACAGTCTCCTACTGTGTCTTACACTCCCAAGGGAGATGGTAAGAGAAGCATTTGTTCATTAGAGAAGCATTTGTTGATTAAAACTGTCTCTCGGGAACATTGCAATAAAATGTATATCTGCCACAAAGATTTTTGCCGGGTGCTTTTATTTCTACATTATCTCACGATATTGAATTAGGAAGTGGTACAATTCAAATCTAGCTCTATGTGACCACAGATCCCATGAGACTTTCTGCTAAACTTCTACTCCAATGAGCAGCAGAATGGCATCACAGAAATTACTTATTTTTGTCTAGGTTTCATGCAATCAGAATGATTAGTAGGGGAAAATGAAAGAAAGAAAAAGAAAGAAAGAAAGATAGAAAAAAAAAAGGGAAGACATGGTGAAGGACTTTGTACGGAGCTACATCACAAGCCCTGTTTGTTCATATTGAAACAGAATCTCACAAAGTCACTAAGTGGCTGAGGCTGGTTTTGAACTTGTGAACTCCCAGAGTGCTAAGATTACAGGCAGGTCCCAGATATGACTTATTTTTATAAAACTAAGTTTTAGTCGTTGTTTTGGCATAATATCATCTTTAGTCTCCTTACCTCATTCCTTTAGTTTTTATTTTTTCATCTTGAGCCCTAGTATTTTATATATTTAAAAAATACCAAGCATCAATGTTTAGCAGTTTCTCTAGTTCTATCCATTTTGTTTCATTGCTTATTTCTCTTTGGAATACAATTTGTAGTCTCTTGTATCTGTCCTACGTATGTATTCCTCCTACTTATAGCCAATAAACACAAGTATTTGTTTATTGTGTGTAGACAATTATTGAGGGGAGGAAAAGTGAATTGGCCAACATAACAGCACATCCATACAGCCAGTGGAATAGAAAATTCAGATACAAAAGCAGAGAATCATAGAGGAAAAAAGGCATTTAGTAACTACTAAAGGAAGACTGTGATCTACCTTTCCTGTAAAAGGCTTGAAACTGGAAAATATCCAATTAGAAATGACTAATACAAAATGACAATAAGCAACAAAAACAGTAACAAAACAATCTCACTCAGAACAGAGGACATGGGCTATGGAAAAAGAGATCCTTTGTCATCAAGTGAACAGTAAGAATTATTTCACAGTTTACTAATAGCTATCAGTTGATAGCTAGCAGTAGCAGCTCACAACATGCAGTATAGAGTATTATTAAATTACAGATGAGAAATCTGCGCCTCAAAGAGATTACACAGCATTCCCCAAAGTCTTATTTACTAGTCTGTAGTTCAATCAACCCCACATCTGAGTAACCCCAAAGCATGTCTACACACTGAAATGTTGTACAACTTCTTAGCAGCCAAAAGAAGTTTTAAAACTTGCATAGATTGCTTTAGTGTGAGCACATTCACACTATTAGTCTATTTTTTCAAATAAATCTCAGGATACTGTAGTTAGCCTACATTTGATGTTAAATAACAACAAAGATAATTTTTTTAAAGTGCAAGTTTTCCAAGGAAATCTTTTTTTCCTATTTGAGCATTTCTCTAGGGAAGAATATCTCTGACTATAGTTAAATAATGTATTAACACTTAAAAGTCACATCCTGGAAGAAAATATAATTTATAATTAAGTAGTCACATTAATACTTGAAGTACTTCAGCATTGTTAGAGTGTCTTTAATTATGTTATCTAAACAAGAAAAACAGGATGAAAATAAAGATAATGTATTTGAAGCTAACACATGATTAACTGTCATATTCAAATATTTTTTCAGGAAATTGCAGGCTCAATACTTTGGAAAGATTTCAATTGCTCCTTGTTTCCAAGTCATCTTAACTTTCAACTTTATATTGATAAAGAAATACATCTATTCCTTTTTCACCCTTCCTGAAGTTTAGATATGATGTTCCCATTTCAGCCAGTTTTATTGCTTTTCCTAACAGCTTAATCTAGGATGCTTGGCTAGAGTTTAAGTTAAGGAAGAAATAGACTATAAAATTCAGAATTCATATCCAATCCTTATTTAGAAGAATTACTCATCCCACTATCAGTTTATCTGAATAAAGGATGAATGAGTTTCAAGAAAGGTAATATTGGTTGAGTTCCATTCAACTGACATTTAACAAGTAATCCAGCCAGCACCAAGTTCTGTGGAAGATTCTGGGCATTTAAAGAAGCTGTTCTGACTCTTGACAGACATTAAATTCAACTGGGAGACATATACAGAATATCTAGCCCTTCACTTATCACAAATAGTGGACTTAGCCCCAGGCACACATTCACAGTGTTCCCGGAGGTACTTAGTATTGAAGGAAGATTCTTGGACTGGCATATGAAGCACTTAAGCAAGTCTTGAAAATAAGTTAGAGTTCCTACTACTGGAAAGCGAGAATTACAAAGAATCATAATCTGAACAGGTATATATGTTATATATACCTGTTATATGTATATATACCTGCATATATACCTCTAATAAAAATTATTAGATTTTTTTGCTTTTACTTTGCTTAGATTATACATAATTTACACATTTGACACAATAATTATTTTTAAATGTTTAATAAGAGCAAGAAACATTTTAGCTGAGAAAGAAGCTAATAGTAATCGAACATAAGTGCAAACAAAATGTTGGCTAATGTTCATAGCGGGAAAAAAATAATTAACACATTCAAGAATCATGATACTTTCCAGCTTGTTTGTTCCATGCACAACTGTTTATGGAATCTTTCTTCCCTAAACACAACTGTTCGGCACATGAACACCACCTTGGACAGTGCCATAGACTCAGCAGTGTGTTAAATATATTTAGGTTGACTGAAGAAGATGTATTATTATGGATATCTACTATGTGCATTAGAAATTTGAAAGTGATACGTACATGTGATATTTAAGCACACTTTCATTGGATTCATACAGAAAGAAATTTTTTTTTTTAATTCAGACAGTTAGCTTTGGGTACAGAAGCCAATTTAAGAGTCAGAATGAAAATGTTTTCTTAGGGATCTGTGTGGGTATGCACCTAGTTTTTTAATTTTCTTTTTTAAAATTTTATTTTATTTTAATGGTACATTTTAGATGTACATAGTGATAACATTCATCATAGGGGATTTGTACCTGTACATGACATATCTTGTTGCTTCTTTTTTTCCCATTCCCTTCCCCTCACCCCCTTTAATTTTCGACTATTTTGATTTGCACCTAACTTCGTTCATTTCAGTTTGCTGTTCAATCCATCCTGGCTTCCAAATGATAAATAAGTAAAACCAGAAGATCAAGTATGTATGTAGACACTCTAAATGAGCTGTATTAGGGAGATCCGTAGCAAGGTTGAGTTGATAATAGGGCTAAAGAAATACCTTTCCAACCTATCCCACTGCAATTTATATCACCTGGTAAATGGCCACAAAAAGATGCTGTCTCAGAAGGAGCACAAAAGGCTATTTTCAGTATCACTTAGAAACTGACACTAAGTCCCTTCAAGTTTGCTTTCACTGCTTGTACTAAGTAAATTCACTTTTCTTGTTCCCTAGTCTTTTCCTTGGCCTGATAGCCTGTTAGATTAAAAAAAATCTTGTATTTAAATAATGTTTGGCAGTTCATAAACCACTTCTATTTAATTTGATTTATTTAGATACTTTTGAAAAATATACTAAACAATTATGAGCTCTACTTCATAAAACAAGTAATCAAGATTAAAGGATAAAGAGAATAAGATAAATTGATGTCTGTTCATCTTTAACAGTGCGTAAAGTAAGTGTCATCCATCCCCATTTTTACAGCTGAGGAAACTGAAAGTTTGATTAGCATATTGAATTCAAATTAAAAATAAACAGCAAGATAAAAGGTAGATAATAGGAAATAGGGACATAGATCTTTCTCAAATGAGAAGGAGATCAAGAGATGGAGAGGGGAGGGAAGGGAGGAAAGGGGGATGAAAAAATGAATTAAGATGTGTTACGTACATGTACCAACTCCACACAAGAAGTGTAAACATTATGTACTGCAAGCAGAGACTGAAAAAATTTTAAAAATAAAAGTCACAAGCTAATCAGATTGGATCTGGCACTTAAACTTAACTCTGATTCTTTGAAGTAATTAGCAACATGAATAATATTTGAAATC
>PVJO010011107.1:5410-61105 GCA_004026905.1 Hystrix cristata
GTGCCAGGGATTGAACTCAGGCCCTTGTGCTTACAAGGCAAGCACTCTAATCACTGACCTAAATCCCCAGCCCAGTATGAATTATTCTTAATAGGATCTTTTTCTTTAGAAATAATTTTTTAATGTTTCTTCCATTATCAAATTTTATTTTGATAATTTGACATTAATTTCTCTTCTCGTTTTTTAGTAAAAATGTTTTTGGTTTTCACATAAAACTTTTAATTGGCAATTTATAGAAATCTCTACAAAGATCTAAAAAAAAAAATGGATTCTATAACCACAGAACAGTGGGTTGCCCTTGAAAGTGGATCTTGTGGTTTATCGTGGACAGTACATTTTCATTGTCTGCATTTTGTGTTCAGGCAACTGTGTCTCACATTACTGCCTAGCCCAGAACTGTCCATTGGAGTGTTTTAGGGACAGCTGAGGTAGTGAATCTGTTTGGAAAATATTCCTGGGGCAGGAAGCCCTTGCAGTTCACATTGAGAGGTAGCTCTTCCTCAGTCATCTCCTGAAGCTCATAGTTGGCAGGAAAAACAGCTGCTCTCACTGTGACTCCACCTTTAGCTTACAGTGTAGTTCCTCACTTTGTGGAAGAGCTCCTGTTAGTGTAGGGGAAAAATTTTATGATGAAATATAAAAAATGTACCTTATTATTTTAATTATTTTAAAGTGAACAGCAGTTTAACCAGAAGTATCTCACAGACTCCATCCTTTCTTCACAAGTAATTACTGCCCTGACCTGTAAACAGTATGGTTGGTTTTTATGTAATTTCTTTTTATGTGAAAGGATCGATATATTGTATATTCTCTTTTTCTTTGTTCAGCTTTATTTTGATACATTTCATCTATATGAGCAGCTTTAATAGGACTTGTGATATTAGTATACCACAAGTTATCTGTATTTGTTGGCAGGCAATTGAATTGTTTTCAGTTGGACTATTAAAAAAAGCACTACTATAAACATGCTTGTACAGGTATTATGCTGTACATAATTCCCATTTCTCTGCTTATATGAGAATAATTCTAAATAGTAGCCCATACATTCTTCGAATTCACTAGGTAATGCCAAACCACTTTGCGAAGCCATTACACCTGATTACACTACATCTTTACAGTACATATTACAAAATTTTATCCTTATCTAATAAGGTAGGTATGTAGTAGGTAATTTTTAAAACTAAATTTGAATTGTTAGGAGACCCAAAACCTAAACTCATATATCTAAGTATAGTTTTAAGGTTTGTTAGCACCATAAGAACCATAGGATTTAAGAGTATTATTTGGGTTTGACAAGGCCTAAAACATAAGACTCTTCTTTCCTAGCCAAGTATAGAGTCATTTGAGAGAGAGAAAAACTCTGGATTCAGAAGGGTAGATACTGAAATACAAACCTCAGAAATAATGGAAATGAGTGAGGGTAGGAGTGCACAGCTTCCTCTGGAGCCAAAGCAGAGCTTCCCAAACACTGTACTGCACTGTTAGACTCAGCCAGCCCGTCACTGTCACACCCGAAGAGCACAGACCTTGCTACCAAGATGGGAGCTTGGTGTGTGTCAGACAGCGGAGCAAAATATATGATTACCACAGACACACTGGTTGCAGAAGAGTCTGCAATTGTTGATTAGCTGCTCTTCCCAGATTGATCATTCAGGTGAACCTGCTGAGAAACAGCCCTGGAGCTAGTTGCTCCATGCTGCAACAAGTGGTCTTTAGCCTTCGGAACACTGGCCACACACTATAATCACCTGGCAGTCGTGATAATTTAGAAACACTGATGCTGGGCCACTGGCCAGTCAGATCCTATCAGGAAGAGGCAGGTGCATGGGGGCCATCTTCATTTCCCAGTGAGTCTCACTTACAGTTAGGGCTGCAAATCCATGCCCAAGTAGAGCTACTTACTGCCTAGTAACTGGAGATGGAAAACACCCTCTTATTTCTGTTGGCTCTCATTCCTATACCCAGAAATGCTTTAGATACAAAAGGCTTTTATGTCTTTTATTAACACATTTTGGTTTGGCTTAGGGGGAAATCCCTATGCAATTGTTAGGAAGTTTCTTTAACCTCTTCCTATAAACAGACTTCAGATTCATCTTCGGAACCTCCCGCCAAAGTATAGCACCACCTGTGGATGCTGTTCCCAGACAGCTCCCAACCCATAGAACAGGACGGTTCCCAAAACAAGAAAGTAGTGTGCATTTCCCCTCAGCGACATGTGCTTTGTCATTGCCAAGGCTGTGTTGCGAGAGTATCTACCAAAAATCTGCCATCCGTTTCATTTTTTCCTCAATCCATAATTTGTTTTCTTTTTTTCAAATTAGTAATAAATACCTTTGTATTATGTGCACAGGAACTACTTCTTACTTGCTGTTTTTATTTCAGGTTTATTTTTCAACTCTATCACTTTGTATACTAGCATATTTGTTGATATTAATAATTGAAATACAATATGACTCTTAACAGTTTTAATTTTACTTTCATGTTAAGTTATGAATTATAAGATAGCTACTTTGTAGATTAAATTCATGTGAAGTCTACTTTTATTACATTTGAAACAAAATTATCTTTTTTCTTGTCTTTTCAGAATGGGCAACAGCTATATCGGCACATATATTTGGGTTGTAAAGAGGAAGACAATGTTCAGAAAAACTATGAACTACTTTATACTTCTCTGGCTCTTATAACTATTGAACTGGCCAATGAAGAAGTGGTTATTGATCTCATTCGATTGGCCATTGCTTTACAGGTATGCTTTTCTAGCATTTTATGGAAGAAAACGTTTTATGAAGCAAATACCATCTTAAAGAGTAGTTGCCTCTGTTGAAGGGCATGAATTTTGGTTAGAGAAGTGTCTAGTTATTCAGGATTGTGTCACATTCATCGGCTATGTGCGAAGTATCATTCAAGGCTGTACTATAATGAAAAAGCTAAACATAGCTCCTCTATCCATACTTTCAGCCTAGTGGAGGAGATAGTCATTAAGTAATAAACATATATAATGTTTCGTCTTAACTGGAAGTATGTGTGCATAATAAAAAGACAGTATCCATTGGTGTATATGTGCTTTCTCTATGTGTTTAAAAGGTGTTTTATACCTTTTGTATGAGTATATGAACAAGAAAGGCTTTCTTGAGGCAGTGGCATTTAATTTGAAAGATTTAACTTTACAGATGAATGTTTATTGTTTTCTCATTTTTAAAAAAGTAATTTCTGGTACAGTGATATTTTTCTTGGCATTCCAAACAACCTGCAGTTCAGAGAAAATGTTGATGGAGTGTAAGAACTTGAGTCAGGTGGGTTTATTTTTTATTATAGGACAGCGCAGTCATCAATGAGGATAATTTGTCCATGTTCCATCGTTGTGGAATCATGGCACTGGTTGCCGCATATCTCAACTTCGTAAGTCAGATGATAGCTGTTCCTGCATTTTGCCAGCATGTTAGCAAGGTAATGTGTTTAGAAATCTTGAAACTTGAATTTTATATGTAAATGACTAGTGATCTTTTAGTGATGATTATTTTTAATTTTGATGATTATGTGTCAGATTATTAATTTAATTCTTAAATTGAAACTGTACCTTAAACTGTACCTAATACTTTTATGTTTTGTTTGATACCTGTTTTATTAGAATTTTTATGTAGTATTAAATAGAATACATGGTTTTCTTCTATAATATCTTAAATGATTTCTTCTTTACTTTCTTCCTTCGAGGCATTATGACTCTTACTATCTAAATTTTCTTAAGTTACACCATTTTTGTTGTTGCATTTGATCTGTGTGCTTGACACAGATCTCAGATATTGTTGCCTGCCTTCATAATATTTAGCTTTTTTCAGCAATATTCTTAGGTGTATAATTTAGTATATATTTCAGAGCCCCTAACTTACCTGGCAGAAGAAGGCTACTTTTATTTATTTTTTTGTTTTGTTTTGTTTTTTGTTTTTGGTGCTGGGGATCAAACTCAGGGCCTTGCGCTTGCGAGACAAGCACTCTAACCACTGAGCTAAATCCCCAGCCAAGAAGGCTACTTTTAAAAACATTTGTCAGACATTTGTCCCTTTTGTGAAATTGGAAGCATATCTTTCAGT
The DNA here is from genome assembly GCA_004026905.1 of Hystrix cristata. Lineage (NCBI taxonomy): Eukaryota > Metazoa > Chordata > Mammalia > Rodentia > Hystricidae > Hystrix > Hystrix cristata. The sequence continues at coordinate 9,499 of PVJO010011107.1, forward strand.
CCTTTCTAAAATGTAGGTTTTTAGTGCATTCTAATAAATAAAACTCATCCATTAAGTGAGCATTTGAGTGAATAGTTGATGCTTGCCACTGGAGATGCAGACAATATGAAAGCAGGGCACCCCTGTAATTTCTCAGGGGTCAGTAGAGGAGCCAGGCCTCACATACGCTAGAGACCTCATGCACAGGCTTTGAGGGTGCACTGAAGTGAGCATGGTGATTCCTAAAAGGATTTCCAAAGTTGTATTTTTGAGAAAATATATGTTCTTTATAGCAGATCTGAGAAAATGTAATACATCATTTCTTATTCTGCATATTATTTGATTGTCATGATTTTATGTGCTGAATTTTTAGAATAATATGAAAACAAAATAGTTCATATGTCTGGACTTGAAACTTAGCTTGGAACCCAAAATAACATGATGTTATTTCCATATAAATATTTGAAGCTTGTTTCTGTTCCTTAGTTTTTGCCAAATATATAAAACAAGGTACTAAGATGATGTTTTTATTTTTATTTTGGTTTGTTCTTGGATATTTTTCAGGTTATTGAAATTCGAACTATGGAAGCTCCTTATTTTCTACCAGAACATATTTTCAGAGACAAGTGCATGTATGTCGGTTCATTACATTTTAAGGAAGGGCTGACAAGAGAAATTAATCAATAATTATGAAAGAGTAAACTGTTGTAATAGTTTTTTGGTACCTTATAATATTTATCTCTTTATATTTCTGTCATTTAATTCATCTCACTTTTTCCCTTTCTATAAAAATTTCTGCATGTTATAAATGTAGACTCATGCACAGGTGGAGGCATTTTGGAAAAAAATGAAAAAAAAAGACTTAGGCTACTTTTTAGAATTTGGGCCTGCATCTCTTAACCATAATATTTTTAATGTTCATATACTTGTCTTGTTGAAGACTTTCAATAATAGATGGCAATACTCATAAATGGGATTAAAAACTGTTAAGAAAAATCAATAGAGGGCCGGGGATTTAGCTCAGTGGTTAGAGTGCTTGCCTAGCAAGCACAAGGCCCTAAGTTCGATCCCCAGCAACAAACAAACAAACAGAAAAAAGAAAAATCAATGGAATATACCTTCCATTCTTCCTTGCTCTGGAAAGAAAAAAAAAAAAAATGTGTGACTAAACCTCTGGGCTTTCAAAGGAGTTTACTAATGAGAGCATCAGTGTAGAGTAATGTGAGCACTGTGAAAAGAAAAGAAAACCTTACGTTGTTGGGCAGTGCTTTCCATCAGCTAGCTGGCCGATGCTGTTTTCATTAACTATCAGTGAGCTGCTTTTTTATTTTTTCCTTTTAGTAGATTTCTAATTAGCATGAAAATTTAATATAATGGTCTTCATCATCTAATCAAGTATCAGAAGAGTTAGTACTGTTAACTTCACTGTGGAAACATTACTGGAAGAAGAATCATAGCAGCATCGTTAATACATGGAGCCACATACCATGGAGCTTTAAAGGGCTGAGAGAGTTACCTAAAATATGCTAATTTTCCTTTTATTAATTTCAGTTTAATTTGTGTTTAGAATATGGAGGCTTTTGCTCCAGGATTTTTTTTGTTCATTTCTTTTTGCTTGGGAGCTAATATCAACTGATTGTTGTTTTGATCAACTTGACAGGCTTCCAAAATCTTTAGAGAAACATGACAAAAATTTGTACTTTCTGACCAACAAGATTGCAGAGTCACTAGGTGGAAGCGGATATGGTGTTGAGAGATTATCCGTGCCATATGTACCACAAGTAACAGGTAAGAGGAAGAAAATCACAGCTCTTACTCTGCTGATTATGTTTCAGTATTTCTATTTATGTGATTAGTGATAAAAATCAATTCTTGGTATGTACACTTACTGTAACAGAGCCTTTTTTCAACTGCTTTTGAAAACCTTTGGTAAATCTCTGAAGCAGATAATTATTTTACGATAAGCAAATCAAGTACTCAAGAGTTTGCTGATAGTATATTACATTGATATATAACTGTTGTTCTTAATGCATTTAATGCATAGGTAAGCCTGATGTCCTTTAAACAAAGAAGCAAAGTGAATCTTTGTTCATTAAACAGCATTGTATGTAATTTATGGAATTGTTTAATAAGTGATTTGTGATTATTGAGCTTGATGAATTAAGAAACTTGTCATTTGAAAGAGTACAGGCTGAAAGAAAAAAAGTACAGACGTCTATGTAAAGAAACCTGCAAACGTTTTGTTTTGTTTTTGTTTTGTTTTGTTTTTTGAGACAAAGTCTCCCTATACTCCAGGCTGGCCTCAAACTTACAATCCTCCTGTCTCAGGCTACCAGAGTGCTGGGATTAAGTTGTGTGACACGGTACCTGGCTGTTGAAACTTTTCATGTTAGGAGCTTTTTTCTTTGTGAACTATATGTATCGTTCTTCCATTACCTGAAATAACTCTCTTGTGTTTGAAGGGAAAATGCATGATATCTTTCATTTGATTTTTACTTTAAAAATTAAAATCAAAGAGCTTCTTGTACTTTCATTGTTAGTTGATGATTACATGAATATTAAATTTGGTAGAAGAACTAGTTCTTCCTTGGGGATACTTCTGTTCTGTAAGAGAACTATTTGATTACAATTAGGTAATTTTCTAGATTAATATACTAAAAGTAATATAGTATGGTCTTCATTAATATCTTTTCTATAATGTGGATTCAACATAAATACATTTTTTACAATGATTGTTACAATAGCCTGAAATGTTAATGAATGCTCGTGCATTTTCTTTCAAATTTCATACTATGAAAGATTCTGTTCCTCATGAATTCCCTGGGGAAATAAAAATGCTAAGAATAAAACCTAAGTAGAGCTTTGTAATTTAAAGTATTTTTTAAGAAAGCCTTTAAAAGTGTTACATTCTTATAATTTGGATTTAGGTCTTTTTCCTTCAGGCAAAAAACCTCATAAACCCAAGCACAAGTACAAAGGTAAATCCAGCTTTACTGTGGCCTGCCCTTCCCTCACCTGCCCTCTAGGAGAGTAGCTTCATCAAATGTGTCTTTTTAAATGGAGCCAGTGGCTTGCATATTTCATATAGTTATAAATTTGGCTATTTGCTGTACCTTCCCTAAAGCCATAGTTTATTTTCATTGTTGTGCTGTTTCCTTTTACCCTGTTCCTGTAACTCTTAGCTTTTGATGAAAGTTCTGGTCCTTTAGGTGATTTGCTCTTTCTCAGTTCCTACCAACCCTAAAAGAGATGTCTTTTTCTTTCTTTTTTTTCTTTTTTTTTTTTTTAAAGAGATGTCTTTTTCTGATGCACCTTTCATAAACTGGAAAAATTCTGAGTGGTTCAGACTTTACTTAAACATATGACTGCATATAAATCCCTAAGAGTGAATATTTTTGATTCGTAAACACTAGTTCAGAACCAGTCTGTGGCAGTTGTATACTGCCATGGTGCGGGAGTCAGAAGAAACAGTGATATTTTATGGGATAGCCAGTCAGTTACTAAACTTCCTTTTGTTGTAGCCATTTAAAAATTCAAGGGACTTAAAACAATATAACAAAAGTGAAAGCAAAATATATTTAGTTTGTTGTGTGTCATGTGCCACCCATCACTTTTGCAAGAGCCACTGCTGTTTATCATGTACTGACTGCTAGAATGGAGAGAAGTGCCTGAAGTTCACTTTCTTGTTTCATCCTTGTAGCAGTTCAGTGAGGAAAGTAGCATTATCTGTGTTTACATAAGAATAATGAGACTGAATAGTAAATAGTTTGATTAGGTAGCATAGATCTAAATTTAGGTGCTTAACAAATTATTTGATTTTTCTAACAGCTTTTCATGAACTGAAAGATTGTTCAGGAATTCAGAATGATCCAGATTGATTTTTTTTTTCAATTTACTTCAAAAACTAAACGAATATCTCCTATGAAAGATCACTAGTCATTTACATATAAAATTCAAGTTTCAGTATCTCTAAACACATTACCTTGCTAACATGCTGGCAAAATGCAGGAACAGCTCACAGAGAGAGGTCTGCATCCCCATGTTCACTGGAGCATTACAATAGCCAGGCTACAGAAACAGTCTCAGGGTCAGTCCATTTGGTCCTTCAGCAGATTCATGGATTGTAACAATGGGGGTCTATCTGCAATCAAATACTATTCAGACATTTTTGTTTAAAGCCAGGAAATTCTGACATTTGTGGCAAAATGAGTGAACCTGTAGGACAATATGTTAAATGGCATAAGCTGGAAAGGCAAACACCATGTGATCTCACTGACAACGTTGACATGATGGAAGGAAAGGATAGAATGGTAGTTAGCAGCAGCTGGGGTAGGAGCAGGAGTGGACAGGAAAGAAGAGAAGTTGCCAGCATGTGCAGAGGCTCAATTAGATAGAAGGAGTAAGCTCTGGTGTTCTGTTGCGTAGCACACTGACCATGGTAATAACATGTTTCAGCATAAATAAAAGACAGGTGTTTACATGTTCTCACCCCAAACATGATAAATACTTAAGGTGATAGATACGTTAATTAGCCTGATTTGATCATTCCGCAAAGCATATATGTACTGAAACAACACATTGTACCCTGTGAATACATACAATTATTATTTATTAAAAGTGAAACTTTTTTAAAAGCCTGAGAATACACTGCTTAGTATGCGTATATATTTTGAAATATCAAAAAAGACAAATTGTCCTAATTTTCTGAAATTATTTTCAAAATCTCATAGAAGTAGGGTTTATAAGTAAAACATTTCTAACAAATAATGGGGAAATTTTTTTATTTTAGATGAAGATCGTCTTTCTAGGAGAAAAAGTATTGTGGACACTGTATCGATTCAGGTGGATATTTTACCCAACAGTGGCCCTTCTGATGATGTGGTAAGTTGCTGGGAGTTTACAGTGGAGCACTGTCTTGACATAGACATCATTTAAGATAAATTTTTGACCTCTACACTTAGAAATGAGAGAAACTACAACACTAAATTATCCCCTAAACAACCAAATTTTTGGTGGAATTTACTCGTAGCCTGCTTACTTATTTATTTTACTGAGCTATGTGTAGTGATTCATTAAATTAATATTACATGTTATATTTTGCATTGTAGTTCATTGTAATGAATGGAACGGTAAAACAGAACTAAGTGAAAGGTTGGGCTATCTAGATCCTGGTTTGCTTTTTAATTTATGAAATATAAGTTGCAGAAACAAGTGGAATTATAGACTCTCACCCGAAGCCAAATGCTCACTACTTCTAGAAAACTTCAGAATCTTACCTATAAGGGAGAATTATTTTGGTGCACTTTTTCAGGACTGTGGCTATTTGAAGCTTCATAGATTTAATGTTCTCTTCCTGTTTCAGTAGAATATAAGAGTGTATCCTTTTTAAGTTACAGGAAGAGAAAGCAGCCACTATTCTGTAGGACTTACTTCACATAAATCACCAGAGGATTTTTTTGGTAGTCATATAATTTCTGGTGGCCACTATTTTGAATTCTGAAATTCCAGCCAATCAAATGAGCCCACTCTTCATATTTTATCCATTGTTTGCCTTCTTAGGTGTAACATTATTTCTCATTGGTACAGTATAAATAACTGAAGGAATATCCCTACAAGGAAAGAGAAGGGAAACTGTCTGAATTCATGCTTTCTTAGCCTCCCTTCTCCTCCCTGCCCCTGTCAGTTTTTTTGTTTTCAGGAATTAAAATTATTTGTAATCAAGGACTATCTAGTTAATTTATATTGTATATTATTCAACTTCCCACTATGTAGAATTAATCAGTTCTATTAAGAAACTACTAGTAGAACATCTAGAGTAGTTGAAAAGGCAATTTGTGTTTGTTTTGAAATTTATGCCATTAAGGCTGGTTTAAAGTTTCTTACCTGTTTGAGATAAAGAATCTTCTTTAAATTCATCTCTTTTCTTCAAAGCCATTTTAATTATGTAACTCCTTACTTAGTAAGGAGAGTATCCTATGAGCTATTTATGATTATGCATTTGCTGCCATTACCTGTTGAAGGAATAAGTTTATTCAAAGCCTTAGTTTGTGGATTTAACTTAATTCTCAAGAGTGTAGTGTATTTTATTGACTGGCATTTTTCCATTCTTCTTTTGGTGTTTTTATTTCTTTAAAAAATGTATATCTACCACAGAAACTGTTTCAGAGAAGCAATCAATTTTGATAAAATGAACTAAAAAAAATTGCGTGAAAACAATGTAGAAGGAAGATTCTTGACATGAAATTTACCTTACAAGTCCATTAATACATTTATTAACGTTTCAGAGATTTCATTTTGTTTGCTGTAAGTCCTGAGTCAGAAATGTCTTACACTGAGCATCTGAAAAGTGTTATTTAGTATGGCATTTATTTGACCACATTTGAGTTTCAAACTCATTTACCGTTATGGGAATCTACTTTTTTTTTTTTTTTGGTGCCAGGGTTCAAACTCAGGGCCTTGTGCTTGCAAGGCAAGTACTCTAACCACTGAGCTAAATCCCCAGTCCCTGGATCTACTTTTTTAAAATAGAAATAGGTGTTCAAATATCAGAAGACCGAATAAAATTACCTTCTAAACCAGTGGTAGCAAACCTCTGGCATGTGTGTTATTTTTCTTTTAAGACGAAAGATGTTAATGTATGAATTGTTTTTTCTAAACTAAAACCTCAGTATTCAGGTTTAATTGTAGTGTTGGCATTTGTGATAAATAAGGTTTTTGGGTTGCAGTTTGGGCACTTGTCTCTAAAAGATTTGCCATCACTCTTCTAGATTAAAACTAATTTCATAGCATAGACAAGAGAAATTCACATCACTTATTCACAAGTTATTAATAAACGCTTATTTATACTTTAAAAAGAAAATATTAATGTGATAAGAATGCTGGCCTTCTAATTTCTCCCATCCTCTTTCTCCTGCACTGTAGTTGTTTCTTAAAAGTCTGAAACTCTTAGCCAAACATAAGAACAACAGCGAGTTGTTTTTCATTAAACTACTAGATTGTTTTTAGGTACAAATAATTAACCAGCCAGAACCTAATGTTGTATGTCTGCTCCAGATACCTAGAACAAAGCAACTGAAGATTCCCAAGTTTAATCTGACTTCAACTAGAAATGTGAGCCCTCAGTAGAAAAACTGAGGTAGTGGAACTCTCGCTGCTTGGTTTCCAGCTAAAGCCTTTGTATTACAGAGAAGCTAAGGTGCAGAACGTGAAGTCTTTTGGTTTCATTAGTCTTGCTGCCTTAGATTTAGCAAGAGAAACTCATGAGCTAAAATTAGGGATGACCAGAGTCCCAGGCAAGTACTTATGCATCGTTTCTTAATTTTTATTCCAAGATACTATAGTAACTGGAGATACTATTCTTTCTGAGAAAGTGCTGGCTCCACAGAAAGTACTACTATTTGTTTAATAAAACAGGAGATTGCATACTGTAAATATCTCAAGGGATATTTGAGAACCCAAGTTAAATAGTGTTTACAGAAAATAAAAACTTGGTGGCTGACCTTAGATGATCCAGAGTACACTTATTTGAAGGTGTTGATAAACTGTATTCATTGAACACTTCTCAAAGTATTCCTTTAAACCATTTAAAATCTTAGATTATTTTTTATTTGTAAACCATATATACAGTAGTACCAAAATCACAGAGGCTGTATGTAGAATACTTAATTTTTATTTACCACATAAGCTGAAAATATCTTTGTGTGTAGTCTCAGCCTTGACTATTTGAAAGTATTGCTGACTCACGAAGCACAGTTCAGTGGAACTTAGACCTTGTACATCCTCCGATTTGAAACAGTTCTGTAACTCGAGGGTGGTTGAGTTGTTGAAGTGATGTTGATTCTGCTGGTTGAATGCTGATGTGCAGACTCGTTTGGGGAACCACTGCAGGGGGCTGTTGTTACTACAGTGACACAGTGGAGAGCATTTGATATTTGGAGTGCAGTCACAAATCAAACCAGAACAAAAAAAGAGAAAAATAACAGCAAAGTTCTTATATTTAGGTAAAGGTATTGTTTATATTGTGTTTTGTTAATTGCGTTTTACTTAAAAATCACTTTTTTCTAGGTTAATAACACTGAAGAAATCACCTTTGAAGCATTAAAGAAAGCAATTGGTGAGATATTGTACACTTGTTAGCTCTGCTAATATTTAACTCATTTTTATGTTGATTACTCTTTTAGATGCCAGAACAGAAGCAGCATGACAAAAAAGTTTGTTTTCTATGTAAATATATCATTTATTTAAATATAGTTTAAGCTTTTAAGATTCTTATCATATCTGTCTTAAGCAAGCAAACAGTTATGTCAGTGGTATCAAAAAGATAAATATTTGCTATTTTTACTGTCTCAAAATGTAGCCAGACCATACATCAGCTGAAGGTAAAAATCCCTTTGCAAGTCGTGGTGTAAGACTCAGACGCTATGGATCCAAATAACTCCATTTGTATTTTGATTACTCCATTCAATGTCAGGATTCAGTTTAGCAAATATTTACTATTTCATATGTGTAAAGTCATAGTTATAAATAAAAAGATCATTCTCCAGGAAAGAGTTAAAGTTGTTTGACTTGTAGAAAGTTACCATTTTCTCTTTTTGTAAGAGAGACAGACACAGGTACTCTGGGAAAGGGAGCCCTTTTCTGTGTTACTTTCCCTCTTAGATTTTTTTTTTAAATAAGTATGTGCTTTCGAATTTAAATGACACATTTTAAGAATGTTATTATGCCTTTTGCTTTTTTCTTTGTAAAAGTAGCCTCTTAAGTTGCCCTTACTTTTGGTTTATAGATCATTAGCTCTTATGGTCATTTGTAAGATTTTATGAATTCCACATTCTTTTTATGGTTCTTTATAAATACTTATCTAGATACCAATGGAATGGAAGAACAAGAAAAGGAAAAGAGACGTCTTGTAATAGAGAAATTCCAGAAAGCACCTTTTGAAGAAATAGCAGCGCAGTGTGAATCCAAAGTAAGTGAACAGATGGTGACAGGAGTCAGGTAGAGTGTGGAAACTCTTTTGTGGTGATTGGTAAGTTCCAAGCTTTAGGCATGTTGACAGATAACTGAAGGCATAGCTGTATGAAACCTAAATAATTTTTTATATGACATAAGCTGATGGAAATGACACACTTCAAACTAGATGGTATACTTTTTTTTTAAACAATGGTTTTCAGCGATTTTGCTGTATTTGTCAGTTTGTTTTCAACAGTGAGACTAGGAAAGAAGAAAAGGAGAAACTTTGCATGAAATTCCAGTAGACGAGACAGATCACACTAAAGCCTTCTGTACTATTAGCTTAATTGTTATTGCTATGCTTTGTCCTTTAAATTACATTTGTATTATTGGGTATTTGGAAAATAATAAATTCTTCCTTAACATTTGTTTCCTTTTTTGCAGGCAAATTTGCTTCATGATAGACTTGCTCAAATATTGGAACTAACTATACGGTGAGGAGTTTTTTACTACAATAACAGTAACACAAAAACCAAATAGAAACTACTAGACTGATAGAAATTTGTGGCCAATTATGTTTAAGTAATTATGCTTTTCACTGAGGGTAAACAAGATTATATAAGTGACCCTTTGTCTCAGTAGTCATTCTGTTTTCCAAATGAAGTCTAATACCATCTCTTCTCCAGTTGTCTTCTAGCTTTTTTAGCTTTCTCTTTTAGATCATTCATTTATATGTTTTTTACCTTGATTAATTAAGTCTGTTTTGCTTCAACCCCTGTATTTTATAAATGGGAGAGACTAATAAATACTCTAGCTCAGTGGTGGCAAACCTATGACACACATGTTGTTTTTCTTTTAAGACAAAAGATGTTAATGTATGAGTTGTTTGTTCCAAACTAAAACCTCAATATTCAAGTTTAATTGCAGTGTCGACACTTTGCGATAAATAAGTGGGTTTTGGGTTGCAGTTTGGGCACTCATCTCTGAAAGGTTTGCCATCACTGCAGTCTAATCCATTTGATTTTTCACTTCAACTTGTTTTTATATCCAAGGTACATTTTCATCAGCATTACATCTTATTCTAAACACTTCCTACCATTCCTTCCACCCCTTCTAAGTTAGGGAATCATCCATTTACGAAATCTCAGAACAGAGAATTGGACTAAAATATGCCATATTCTATAGACTCAATTTCCAGAGAGAATTACTAAATGAAGGACGTTTGCTTCTTTGATGTGTCTTAGTTTCGATACCACATGTCTTTTGTGTTCTTGTTCTTATGCTACATGCCTTATATCTGTTGTTTCTGCTAAAAGCCCTGAAAGAGAGGTAAATGCTTTTTCATTTTCCAGATGAAGAGACAAAGGCTTAACCTGATAAAGTGACTTAACGAGGGGCAAAATCAGAATTCAAATTGGTAGCCATATTCTCATAAAGTGTCTTAGTTACTTTTCTTGTTGCTGAGACAAAATACCTAATACCCAAAGTTAAAGGAGGAAGGTTTATTGTGCTCACAGTGTGTAGAGGTTTCAGTCTGTAGTCAGATGGCTCCAGGGCAGGGTGGCATGGCAGAGGGGCATCGCAGAAGAGGGCTGGTGGACGGCAAGGAGGCAGACGAGAGCACATTAGCCTGCTTTCTGTCCCTTACGTTTTACACAGACTACCCACCCTTGGGCGAGTATAGCACTCACACCCTTACTCTTAGCCAGAACTGTGCCAAACCAATCAGTGGACTGATTTAGTAATCAAACAGCCTTGATCCCAGCACACCCACTCTAGATCCATCCACCTCTAAAAAGCCCACCTTGACCTCCTGTGACTGTGTGAGGTTTTGAGAGGACATCTAGACACACACCATAACATGAAGAGTGCTGCTAGAGATCGTTATTACATTTAGTCACACTGATGTACAGTGGTGCCTTAGTTCATGAGCCTAATTCTTTCCACACTTATGGTCTCAACCAAATTGGACGAGAACTGAATCAAATTTCTCCATAAGGTCTAACCATTGAATTTCATTCAGTTCTCATTCAGTTCAACTTGCAACCGGAATCATGGAAAGAATTAAGTTTGTGAACCAAGATATCACTGTAATTATATGAGTTTAATATTTTGGGATAAGTGTTAGGGCTAATTCTGTTTTCTTGGTACAACTACTGTTTCTTAGAATTTGGGATTTGGTGCTTTTGTTTTTCGGTGTTTTTTTGGGGCAGGGGGTGTTGCTGGGGATTGAACTCAGAGGCTTGTGCTTGCTAGGCAAGTACTCTACCACTTCAGCTAAATCTCCACCCCCTGTTTTTTAGCATTTTGAACAATTACTACCAGTAGGTTAACATTTATTGAATGCTTAACAGTATTTCAGACCCTGTGCTAAATACATTATTTCATTTAATCGTTTTGATAGACCTAAAAATAGGTCTATCCTTGTTTTCACAAGTGTAAAAATAGGCTCATAGAAGTTAGGTAACTTACCTGAGGTCACTTAGGAAGTAGTAGTTCTAGGATCACTTACATGAAATAGAGAAACTAAACTAAAGCATACATTGTGCCTTTAGAATTTTCAGTCTGTCTCTTATAGTTTCTCTTGTTAATTTGTCTTACCCTCACCAGCTGGAAAAAGTTGTGCTCTCCAAAAAAGAAACCAAACAGTATTATACTTCAATCCCCACTGTTCTTTCATTCACTCTACCCTGGGTGCAGGGGAAAAAAAATACAGAAAATGCAAAGAAGCAATAAAATAAATACAGTGGGACTAAGCAGCATCCCTGATGACCCAGTTATTGGAATTAGTAACAAGGTCCTTAAGACAACACATACGTATCAAAGAGTTTAAAGGAAAAGATAGATAGGCTTCAGTGGAGAAAAGGGAGGTTAGCTGTTTATTATCATTGTTGTTTCTCACTTTTCATTTTTGTAAAGAAATACAAATTTAAACATTCCTCTCATAAGATTGTTAAAACATAACCACAAGAAAACAAAACTTCAGAAATGATGTATAAGATTTGAATATTGCCAGGCAATTTAAGTGACCTTTTAGTGAACCTGCATTTGTCCAGTGGAATAAATAAGTGATGTATACATATGATGGAATACTGTACTGTTACTAAAAAGGACAGTATATCTATGTATGAAAGATAGTTTGCTTGTGAAACAAAGTATCTCTTAAGAATGTATAGTGTAATCCCATTATAAAAATTATATGTTGTACATGGATATATTCAAAGGACAATACCTGTTTTAGACAGTACAGTGCTCTGTTCTCCATACAGCCTTGTAGGTAGCTGGCTTTCTTGTGTCAGTTCCTTGCAATTAAGGAATCTTACTTTGCATGTAATAGATAAAATATTCTGTGACATAAACAGCTTTTGAATATGCCTGTTGACTGTGTCGTGTTCTTCCTTTACAGCCCCCCGCCCAGTCCGTCAGGAACACTCACCATTACTTCTGGGCATGCTCAGTACCAGTCTGTCCCAGTCTACGAAATGAAGTTTCCAGATCTCTGTGTGTACTAAGTGGCTCACGAAGACCTCAGCATAGAATTGTAAAGCCTAAAACTTAAGGCCAAGCTGAATTTTTTTCAGGGTTTACTTAATACATATTAATGTATTTTTGAAAATGATGATGGAAGTGACTTTTAGCCAAGTGCTCAGCATACCGAAGTTCGGGAACTATATGTGATTTAGAGGACTTTTAAAGGTAATTATGCTGTGTTAATTTGTTGTGTGCAATTCCTATTGGCTTTTAAAATTGAACACATGTTAATCGTACATTATTCTGTTGTTAAACAGTGTATTTTAAACTTTTCACAAACGTAATTTTTTAAAAAATTGAAAATGTATGAAGTGTCTACTGTATTTCTTGACTGTCTACACAACTGCTTAGAAGTAAAATTGCTTTTGTTTTTGGTTATCTACAAAAGTAAATATATTCCTAGTCCTGTTGCAAAACAGTCACATGGCTTTCTGTCCCCACACTTTAGGTCAGTTGTGGCAGGCACCTTTCCAGGCATCGCCTATAATTTTGTGTGCTAGGCATCCCTTAACGTGTTTACAGTAACACAACCTCTGTTGAATGGTGTTCCTACATTATGACTTTTTAAATGGCCATACTATGAAACATCTAGTTCTCGTAATACTGTGTTCTGCTAAGTTTGACCACTTGAGCAGCTTAGAGCTTACTCTTGAAGTAACAAATTGTGCAATATTTTTTATATCATAAGATGTATTAGTTTACAGGATATGCTTTGAAACTATAGTAATATTTTGCTGTGGCTCCATTAATTAAATTAAATATATATATTTAGTATAGAAAAGGACATTTAAAAGAGCTACTAGTTCACCTGTGAGGAGTCTGTACATTTCAATTTCTATTAAGAGCACATTAATTTACATTTTTATATTGTGCATCGTTTTCAATCTTTGTAGTAAAAAAAAAAAAATCCCCAAATGGATTTTTAACGTGTAAAATTTGAACCAAACCTTGTATGCGTCCTCTGTTTAGGGCTAGTAGCATTACGTTTGAAAAGAGTGCCTGTGTTCTGGCAGACGTGCTAAGGTCTGTCGGTCAGCATAAGCTGCTTTCGATTTCAGCTTCCGAGGTCGCAGGTGCAGTCCGCCTTCATGCAGGGTAGTGAATCCCATCACACGGTAATGAACACCTTTCCTTTAATTCTCAGAAACTGTCTTAGTACATTTTTTAAAATCACTTGTCAGATACCTTTTTTATTATTTACATAAACAATACATAAAATTGTAACTCAACAATTCCGTGGCTTTTGTTTTTCTTTAGAAAATTGCAGAGAATGGACGGGATCCTTTAACTTTGTAGGTTTTGGGCACCTTTAGTAGAAATAGAAAAAAACAAATGATACGAAAACAAATATACTCAGAATTGCTTGAGTATATTTAAACCAAAGTACAAATCTTAAAAAAAAAAAGGGGATATAGTCTCTTAAACCTATAAAATGCCCCTGAGACGTGCGGAGTGGCTGACTAAATGTATGTAAACCAGACGTTGTCCTTTTGTTTTCAGAATGACAGGAGAGTTGCAGCTGCAGCAGCAAGTGACCCTGTTGCAGTTGTCAGTGTAACTTTCCCTCTTAGCTGGTAAATATGTCACTAGTTAATAAAGCCAAGTTGTGTTTTTTTATTCCCTTTTTTTCTTCTGTATTTTTAAAGAAAGATACTAATTTTTGACTGTGCATTTAAAATCTAAACAGGGGGACATGCAAATAGAATCATCCACTTGGATGTCATTTTATAAATTAACACTGTGTGCTTTTGTATGAAGAAATATATATAATTTAATAGTATAAAATATATATTCATTTGCACTCACGCAAAATACAAACTTTGCTCTACAAAAATTTCACAGTGAACTTAAAAATGCATGCCTTGCATGTAAAGGGAAACCATTGCAGTTCATGTTTATCATACCTTGCACTTGATCTTTGGAAACTGTTAATTTGGCTTTTGTGGGATGGGACTTGTTATTTTTAAATCACAGTAGGATTTTATCCTAAGTCCAGTGTACTGAACAGGTCTTGCTGACAAGGATTCCCAAGAAATGTGTCTTTACTCTGGCTGGCGCTTCCATGCCTGCAGGGAGGGCACTAGGGTTAGGGTTAGATCTGCGTTACAGCCAGTTCAGACACAGAAACTTCAGGATTTGCTGAAGTTCATTGTGTTGCCATATTTTAGTAGATACATAAAACTCATAATAGTTCATCATTCTCTTTGCTGTGTATAATTGTCTTATATCATTGTGTGTGATACTGGATAGTCAACATTTAAACATTCTCTTGTGCTTGTGTTATCTGAGGTTGGAATGTGGAATTTGATTGGAATTTACCTGAACAAATACACACATGCGTGCACGCACGCACCCGTCATACTTCTGAACTCAGTATCATTTAGAGTAATACCACGGATTACCAGCAGTTAACTCCCCCTGCCCCAAAATGTTTCTTGTCTTTCTGTGTAAATATGGAACTCATTTGTCTTGTTCATCCTCATACATGTGTTAATTGTACTGAAGTAAGTTTTTCAATGTTAAAAATTCACTGTGCAATCATATATAAGCAATAAAATAAAAATTGAATTACTTGCATACGTTTTTATAATAGCCATTATATTTATTGATTTAAATTTACTCAACATCTGTGTTACTTAAAAATGAAGAGCTTTAATGCAAACCAGGTTGCGGGGGATTTATGCCCACAGGCACTGGAGATAGCGGCACCATAACTGCCAGTAACAATGAGGGAGAGCCGAGGTCAAGCTAATAGTGTGTGCTTGCACAGCTGCCGTCTATGCTGTAGTCCTAATGGCTTTTCAGCTTTGCCTCCTTGCTCTATAAATTACATGAACCTGTCTTAAAAATAATTTTTTAAAAAACTACTCCATAGTGCCCTGTATTACCTGGTTTGATTATTCTCCTAAAATTGTGTGCCATAGACTGATAGAATCCAAGGACCTCCTTAATTAAGTTTCATAGCATGATGACAAGAAGCTTGGGCTCTGGTTCTATAACAGCTCTTCTGCTTCCTGACTGGCCTTAGGCAAGTGATCAAATTTACCTGTAAAATGAGAACAGTAGATTCTGCCTTCAGAGATTAGCTGTAAGGAATGGTGAACCACTTTGGAGAGGTTCACAGTATCATGCCTGTATTACAGAGTATGGATTTAATAATACCATTAATAACTTTTGGGTTCACTATGTTGGGACATAAGGAACCTCAGCTGCTGTCTCTGTATAGACGTAGACAAGCAGTCCACATTCCTCAACCTGTTTCTCCAGGTATAAAGTGAACACACATGAAATACTATGTCATACGCTTGCTTTCCCATTCTTAATTTGCTGTGTGTTTTTACCTTTCAGTCACCTGGTAAATTATTGATCTCAAGTACTAAGTCTGAATTAATGTAAAGGCAGAGCCAAGGTGGACCTCTCAGTTTTGATACATCCTTTCACTTGAGTCACAGGCAGGCTGTAGGAAAGCAGTGTCTTCATCTAGGTTTCCTTAAAGCGGAGCCTGAGATGAGGCTTACATGTGGGTTACTACTTTGTTTAGTGATCCCAAGGGATCCTACCAAGGGACTGGACAATAAAATGGGAAGACAAGAACACTATGAGGATCCATTTTTAAATTGGCCGTCACTCATGGTGCCTGGAGAGCCATCCTACTGGACATTCTAAAGAGTCTCATGAAATAATCTCTGAACTGCCTACCCAGTGGATGAAACTGTGGGTAGCATTTATCCTTTGGTTAGGGATGTGGCTCTATGGGCATTAACTCCCCTATTTTCTCGATTGCTTCTTCTTGAGTGCTGAACTATCACCCTAGGGCACCTCATACCTTATTCTCAGAGAAGCTCTGTCAGTGCAGGAAGTATAGAAGCACGGAAAGCAGTGTTGTCCGATTTTGCCTCCACTGGACAAGTCAGCATCTGTGTGGAGCTGGTTCCCATGGCAGTAGGACCTGGGAGGCAGCAGCTAGGAAGTCAGGCAAAAGATAGCCAAGTTGCATCTTCTTGTCAGGTAGTTAAGAATAAAATTAGATCTAGGGGTACATGATTTATAATTTCAAATTTCCTCTAACTTACTTACTGGTTTTGATGCTAACAGTGTCTTAACACTGTTCTTTCTGCTGCCCCCTTGCTTTTCTTATCCTATCAGCTGCTGAAAGATCTATGCCTATACTTGCAGAATTCTTGATTCAAGAAACCAAAAAGCCAAAGTGATCTTAGAGGCAAATATATTCAGAGCTTTTATTTGTTAGGTGAGAGTATTGAAAGAAAGTTGACAACAGGGTCAGTACTCATTACCAATTATGGTCTTGTCTTGGTTACTTCCCCATTGCTGGGACAAGATATCTGACACCCACAAGGTTAACCCCCGAGAAAAGCCTACAGCTACTGTAAACTGCAAAAAGCATTGGGTTTTACTCTGAAGGGAGTGTTTCCATACTGCAGGCAACATTGGAGAAGGAATTCGGTGCAGTGCCTGCCACATTGCCAGAGTGTTTAATCAGGTGCCATTTCAGGAAGTGGTTAAGACTGAGAAACAGAACAACTAACCATTGTAGGGTTTCCATTGTAACTCTTCCTCAGTCACTGGTTTAGAGATGGCTACAGGAGACAGTCACAGAGAAGTTGCAGGCTAGCCAGACTCCCCGGGATGTTTATGCTCAGGCTGGGAAGGCCGTGGCACCCTGTGCTTCATGCTGAGAAGCAGGGCCTGGTGTGTGGCTTTCAGAAGCAACCGGGTCTGAAAATGCTAGCATGTACAATAAGATGCTTGAGCCCTTGCCCTGCTGCCAACATCCAGCACAGATCAGAGGTCTGGTTGCTTTTCCCATGTACCAACATAGGCGAGGAGATGCCTCAGCTTTGATGGGGTGAATGGACAGAGGCCTGGGGTGAATGGACGGGGGGCACTTCACAAACCCACAGGCCATAAAGTTAGGCTAGAGCAAAGAAAACCATGACTTACTGAATTCCAGTACTGTGGATCCTGGAAAGAAACCACTCATTCAAAAATTCTTTCCCTCTCTCTCTCTCTCTCTCTCTGTCTCTTCTCTCTCTGGATTGTTTGTTCTTGAGTGCTGATGGTCAAATAAAGTATTTCTGTGACAAAGAGCACCTTAAGAAATTGATGACTGCCAAACCAGTACTACAAAAATTCTCAAAGATACCATAGAAAGAAAAAGTGAAGCCAACAATGTCTGCAGCTGGTTCTCCTGAAGGGAACTTGATTGTTCTCATCAGAGGAACTCGGGGCCTTGCTATGGTCAAGAATGGCTGCTTCGGGGGAGCTTCGGGGAGGTCTGGTCTTCATCTCTGTTATGAGCATAGTATCCTGGTTCCAGTAGAGATTTCTTCAGCCATCATCTGCAGACACGGATGTACACAGGACAGTATTGTGGGCTCCCAGCCCTTGATTGGATCTTTCGGGTCTCCAGTGCATAGACAGACATTCGGCACCCTTCCTGTATTTGGCTTATGGGTGAATGTTGTAACTTATAAATGTCCTGTATTAAATCTGCTCTCTTACAAACCATTGACTCTGGAAAGGTAACTAATACAAGGACAATGAAAAACAATGTAAAAAATCATCAAAAAGGACATACATCATGACCAAGTAGGATTGATTGCAGGGATGCAGAGATGGTTCAACATACACAAATCAATAAATATAAATCATCACATAAACAGATCAAATTCACATGATCATCTCAGTTGATGCAGAAAAAGCCTTTGACAGAATCCAAAATTCTTTCATGATAAAAAGCTTGAAGAAAATAGGTAGAAAAGGACCTTATCTCAATCTGATAAGCCCATTTGCGGCAAACCTACCACCAATGTAATATTAAGTAGGAAAAAGCTGAAAGCTTTCCCTCTAAAATCAGGAAGGATGTCCACTATCACTACTCCTTCCTGTTCAATATAGTTCTCAAAATGTTAGCCAAAGTATTCAGGCAAGAGAAAGAAACAAAAATAGTATGTATAGGACAAGAAGTCAAATTATCATTATTTGCAGATGACACAATCCTCTATATAGAAGACCCAAAAAATTCCACTAACAGACTCCTAGAATTATTCACCAAATTCAGTATCATGGCAGGATAAAAAATCAATAGTGTTTCTGTGCACCAATAATGATGAGCCCACAAAGAAAGAAATAAGGAAACAATACCACTCACAAGAGCATTAAGAAATATTAAGTGCTTAAGAATAAACCTAACCTGGGGCTGGGGATTTAGCTCAGTGATTAGAGTGCTTGCCTTGCAAGCACAAGGCCCTGAGTTCGATCCCTGGGACCACAAAAAAAAAAAAAAATCCCATGTTTCAAATTATTCTACAAAGCTATAGTAATAAAAACAGTATGTTACCAGAAAAAAAACAAACGTGGATCAGTGTAACAGAATAGGGGGTGCAAAAACAATTCCAAGGACATTCATCTACTTGATCTTTGACAAAGGAAAAAAAAAAACCTCTGGAGGAAAGATAGCCTCTTTAGTAAATGGTGCTGGAAAAACTATCTACCTGCAGAAAATTGAATCTAGATTCATATTTCTCACATATGCTAAACTAAAATCAAAATGGATCAAAGACCTAGTGTTAAAACAGAACTGACTAATCTACTGGAAGATAAAACAGGTACAATTCTTGAACAGGCGAGGACTTTCTGAACACAACCCCAACTGCACAAGAAATGATGCTAAGAATCAACAATTGGGATCATATCAAATTAAAAAGTTTCCACACAGTAAATGAAACAACCGAGTGAAGAGACAACCTACAGAATGGGAAGGAATGTTTTTGCCAGGTATTTCCCAGACATAGGACTAATACCTAGAATACATAAAGAACACACACACAAAGTAAAAAATGTAGCTCCCCCAAAATAAAAGATCCAATGAGAAAATGGGTAGCTGAAATGAACAGACACTTCTCAGAGCAAGAATTACATATGGCCATTAAATACATGAAAAAACACCCAACAACCCTGAGATTTCCTCTTACTCCATAAAGAATGGCTACCATGAAGAAATCAAATAATAACAAATGATGTAGAGGCTCTGGGGAAAAACGAACCTTCTGCATTCTTGGTGGGAATGTAAACTAGTGCAATCACAGAAATCAATATGGAGATTCCTCAAAAAAGTAAAATTAGGAATTGTTTCAAATTCAGGTATTCCCCTTTTAGTTATTTTCCGGAAAGGACTAAAGATATCATGTTACAGTGATAACACACATTTCCATGTTTATGGCAGCACAATTCATAACAGTTAAGTCATGCAAGAGGAATGGATAAAGAAAATGTGATATATATACACAATAGAGTACTAATTTGCCATAAAGAAGATAAATGAGTCATTTGTAGGGAAATACATGCATCTTGAGACCATAATGTTAAGTGAAATAAATTAGACAAATGGGTTTAAATATCATATGGTTTTTCTAATATGATAAACCCAAAATATTAATAAAGACCAAAATAAAAGACAAGTAATATGAAGTAGAGAGATAGAGATCTTTTACAAATAGGAAAGGGACCAAGGCACGGAAGTAGGGGGAAGGAGTACAGGGGAAGGGAATGAAAAGAAAATTAAGATGTACTATGTTTATGTATCAACTCCCCATGAGGAATGTGATCATCGTATACTGTAAACATGTACTAGCAAAAAATAAAAATTGAGAGGAAAAAAGTGAAGTACTGATCTTGTAAAGCACCAGTCAGCTTCCTATCTCTATATATTTGCCTATTCTAAACATTTCCTAAAAGTGGGATCTTACATGGCCTGTGGTGTCTGGTTTCATTAACTTAACATGTTTTCAAGGTCTACCCATATTGTAGCAAATATCAGAACTTTATTACTTTCATGGCCTAATAATACACCATCATGTGAACACGCTGCAGTCCATCCATTCGTCGGTTGATTTATTCATCTGCTTCTGTCTGCTAACATAATGCCGTGACGAATGTTTGCACACAAGTTTGTGAACATGTTTTCATTTGCAGAATATATTAGAGTAGAAGTGCTCTGTGTAACTTTCTGACAAACTGCTAGAGTATTTTCCAAAATGACTGCACCGTTTACTACCAGCAGTGTGTGAGATTTCAATTCCTGTACATCCTGCCAACAGTGTTTTTGTCTTTTTTATGGCAACCATTCCAGTTGGTGTGAAGTGGCATCTCATTTTAATTTGAAGTTCTCCAATGAGCAATGATGTTAATCACCTTTCCATGTACATATTGGCCATTTTTTGTCTTTGCAGATAGATCTACTCAACTCTCTTACCCATTTCCTAATGGGCTTGTCCTCACTGTTTCATAGTAGCCTCTCAATTGGCACAGGCAGCACTCCTGTCTTGTCCCTAGTCTCTCTTCCCAGTTAATTTTTTATATTTTGCCAAGTTGAGGTTCCCGAAGTGCAGGAAACTCTCAGACTTTCCTATACAAAATAGAACCCAAAATTCTTTGTTCCACATCCTGGGGCTTTCTCCATCTTATGCCAGGCATTCTGTTTCTTGAGGAAGGGACTGACTCTTGACTGAGTCCCACTTTGGATGTGATGAACTTAAGGTGCTTGTGGGGCAGTCAGGTAACAACTAACACGAGGAGAGTTGAATATGCAGGCCCACAATCGAGAGACGCAGGAGAGACTGGGAAGTAAAAAAACCATATTGAAAATATTTGAAACTGAGAATGATGAGGGATTAGAGGGTGCAGGATTCATGAAAAATAGACACCTGAGCCACATAGCTTAAGAAAAGGGGTCTACAAAAGGGCCCTGGGAAAACATCCTAAGCAGTGGTTGCCTGCTCCGTTTTCAAAACATTCTCTGAGAAGAGGACTTGAGATCTGAAGATGGGATAGAAAGCATATGAACTAAAAGAGGGAGAGAACCTCTGTTTCTCCTGTTACTGGTTTATATTGTGGTGTGAAGGGGTGCACCAGAATCCTGCGCTTTCTGGGAAAGTATCATTAAATTCTCTTCTAGTCGAGTTCTTTATGGTTCGGTCTACAGTGGAGTTGTGCTGTGAAGATTATTTGTGCTTGGGACCTGGATGTCCCCAGCCCTCTCTTCATTGCTTCTGGGCATGGAGCAGCAACATAAAGGTCTCAGGTTCCTGCAGTTGCAGTAAAAAAGTCCTTTGTCTCTGACCCAGGTTGTTTCTCTCTAACCAGCATCCACAATCACACACTAACCTGGTAATTTCCCAGGAAGGTAAAGTCTCAAAATTGTCAATGTTCTTGACGGCCACCAATAGAGTGACAGGGAGGTGGGAGAGGCTTGGACAGAAGAATGGGTACCAAACAATTGCCTTGGAGATCAGGAAAGTCAGCCAGTTTATTAAGAAAGGCTTGCACCTCCATTGAGGTTTTATGGTCTCAAACATCAAGTGAAATGAGTCGGCTCAGTGGCATCTTTCCCTCCATCCTCCTCAGGAGGGCTTTGGAGGTCACCAATGGGGCAGGTTAGCAGTGGCTGCTGCGGGGAGTGGGCACTTAGCAAACTCTTGTGAGGTTAGAGGAAGGAAGGAGGAGCTCTTCCCTGCATGTCTGGAGAGCAGGCAGAAACTCAAGGTCCTCTCACTACAGGACACATGGGTTTTGAGACCTGGGAGCCAAAGACATGATATGAACCAAAGAGTTTGGGTCCCCATCAAATATTAAAGGAGAGTCTGGTAGCACTTTGCTTTTTGCCTGCTATACAGTAAAATCTCTGTAACTACTGGGCAAGTGCATGGGTAGATGGGTGGATGGATGGTTAGAATCTCAGTTTTTTACCATAATATTAAACTAGCTGTGATAGAGGGAGGCCTTTGCACCCCCAAAATTCCAGTCACTGGGATAAAACTTATTTTAAAAAAAGTCAAGTTGAGTGATTTCTCATGGTGGCAGATGGCTGCCATCTTAATAACTAGGTGCATTTTAGGGCACCTGTGAGAAGAGCAGCCCTCTCACTCCTCAGCAAGCATCATTAGTAGGTTGCTGGTGATCCGCAGGTCAATTAGTAGACTCCAATTTTTTTTAATAAAAGAAAAAAAGTAACTTTCACTGGTTAGGAAGTGTGAGATGTTTTTCTTTTCCTGTGTCTGTTATCTCACCATTACTGTCTACTCACACACCAGTATTTACAACTAAACATTTTGTAAAAACAGACACAGGCCACAGATGGGAACATTTATTGGGCGGCCACAGTGCACACAGGACACACAGAAGGACCCATCGTCTGGCTTCTTGTGGTGCCCAGTGCCCAGGCCAGGATGCCTGTGGCCCGGAGCCTCCTGCCTCCACTCCTCCAGGCCTCTGCTAAGGCTGCAGCGGACAGAGAGAACTTCAGGGCAGAAGTACAGGGTGTGTTTGCCACACTCTCTGGGGACCTAACTTCCTCCGGGCGGCCTGGCCTCCAAAGGACCAAGAGACTGTCTCAGAAATCTGCTCCTTCTGAGGCCTTCTGTGAGGGGCGTGGCCTCCTCGCTGTTCTCCTCCGAGCTGGAGCCAAGAGAAGAGGCTGAGCGCCCTCCCAGCACGCTGTCCTCGCACAGCATCTGCTGGCCGTGGCACTCGCGTCCATCGAGCGACTTCAGACTTTCGTTAAAGGAGGCAGAGGCCATGCACTCGGCCGCTGTCTGGTCACAGGCACAGAGCAGCTTCTCGCACAGGCTCTGGCCCACACCTTGGAGGACAAGAGCAGAATGGTGGACGTGAGATGAAACGCATAAGCACCTCCATGGTCACCTGCCCAACTGCAGCCCCACCCGACCGACTGCCCTGTCTCTCTTTCTTCCACCTAGTGTCTGGCATACACTCTGCTAGTAGCAATCCAGCTTCCCCCTCCAGGGAAGGACCCCCTCTGCCAGGGGAAAGCTGTGTTCTCTTGGCGTGCTCACCGTCCTCTGTCTAGATTCAGCTGGGCACCAACTCCTCCAGAAAGCTTCCCTGAGCCCCGGGCGAAAGGAAGCCTCTTTCCTATGGACTCGCATTGAACCCGCTGGATGGCTCGTTCTGGCACAGCAGGTTGAGTTAATCGCACTGTCCAATAATTGTCTCTTTCAGTTTCTGCTTTTCGGTCTTACCGAATGGAGAACTTTGAAGGCAGATCTCACACGTTCAGGCACCTAACTTTATCCTCAGCTAGCATTTCCCATGTTCACATTGGGCAATACTTGTTGGCCTGAAGTGGAATGTCTTTGGACCTACTTTAATATTACCAGATAAAACATAGCCTGGTCAATTAAATGTGAGTTTCAGATAATATGTCCAAAAGTATGTCTATTGAGAACAGACTTATACTAAAAAATTAGTACTTGTTTAGGTGCAATTCAGACTTTTCTAGGCTTCATGTATTTTTGTTTGCTAGCTCTGACAAGCCCGACTTTTCCTTAATGCACAGGTCACATGCAGAACTGAATCTAAGGGTCTGTGTTTTCTATCCAATCTCACTGTGATGTGTTCATCATCTTTTCTGCGTCTACCAGAGATTTTATAGCCCCCTAACCTGGCCTCCACATGGACCCCAGATATGCTGGCTACATTTTAGCAGCAGGAAACAGGAGAAGGGGAGGGGGAAGCAGCTGGGAGCCAGGGCAGAGCGAGACACATCCGGGCCTCGGCTGCACGGGGACTGTGTCTGTCCCCTACATTGAAGGCGATGACAGCACACACCAGGCACTGAGGGCCTTCATTTCCCATCATCCAGCATCTGGCACCCAGCCCAAGACCCAGTGCTCACAGCTCACAGAGGGCCTGACTGTGGTGCAGCCTTCCCAGATCCTGAGCTACTGCAGGAATAGAGGAGGAGCCTCCAGCCCCCAGGCGTGACCTCCGTCTGATCCATCACGCATGGGCTCTAAAACCACCCCCGGCTCCTCTCCCCCGTAGGAAAAAATGTGAACACTTTCATCTTGCTCATGGGCCTTTTGAGCTTATGATCTGATGATGCTTGTCTGTCCCTGGCAGCCTCACCCCTCCGCCACAACCAGGTTTCATCCCTACTTCCTGCCCCAGCAATCCAGACCCAGTGTTGTTCCCAACTGCCGAGCATTTGCAACACATGTTGCCTCTCCTCCCCCTTTGCTTGGACTTCCTCTTTGCTCCTCTACTCCTGTCAAATCTCACCACCCTGCTGACTGCTCCCACCTTCTCTGGCCCTCACTGCCATGCTGCAAACTTGAAATTAGCTTTCTCGGCCTGAGGACACCTTGGGAGAGCATGTCAGTGCGGCCTGTCTCTCCCTCCGGGCTGTGAGCGATCTGAGGCAGGGGTCAGGTGGGTTCATTATTTTCCTAGTCACCAGTGAGGGTTTGCTTGGGGAAGTGGATAGCTGGATGGATGAGTAAGTGTCGTGTAAGCACACAGCTCCCAGGATGTGCTGGCCGTGAATGACAGCACAGAGCAAGATGGGATGCTGAGGGGAAGCAGAGGCAGGAGCAGGACCAAAGGCCCAACTAGTGGCTTCCCAGATGATATGAGGAGGGGAACAAGCCCATTCAGGGTTCTCGTGAGATTCCGAGGGAAGCGTCTTCTAAGTCACAGAGCCTGAGGGAAGTGCATCTGCTGCCATGCACGAAGAAGGAAGGGCAGCTGAGCATGGACAGAGCCAGCTCCACAGTGAGCGCTGATGTGCTCACCCCAGCAGAGGCGATTTCCAGGCTGTCTCCACTGGGGGCCTTGAATGCTACGGAAGACCCCGGTTTCCACTCCAGGAAGGAGTGCAGCTGAGGGTCCGCCTCTCCCTGCACCAGAGCTACCCTTTTAACAGGGCTGCTTAGAAGTCCTCACTTGGGAGCGGGTCTACTTCTTAAGAATAGACAAGGGGGTCGTGAAGCGCTGGCTGGAGATCTGAGCATGTTTCACAATCCAGACCTCAGCCCTTCTCCCTTCTTTGCCGGTGTGACCCAGACCTCAGTCATCTCTGAAAAATGGGAGAGATCCAAGTGCTGCCCGGCGAGCTTGTGCAGAGTGGTTGTTATCACCCGTCCAACTGACAGCAGCACACGCAGGTGCCCAGAGGCTCTGTAACTACAGCCAGGTAGTGGGGCAGGTAGCGGGACGTATGTGTGTTAGGGAGGGTGTGAGGTCATGGTACAGATAAAGGCATCCAGAAGCTGAGCTCGTCCAGATGCTGCGAGCAGGAGGGGAAGCTCACGGCACGGCCAACAGCACTTACACTTGGGCACGTGGTCCGCACACAGCACTGCGGACCGAGGACGTCTCTGCAGCAGGCAACCCAGCCTTCTCACCTCCTCCAGGCAGCAGCGATGGGACAGACAGCACCTGTGACCAAGGAAGCCCTTTACTGCCCAGAGCTCCCCGCTGACCAGGCCTGCTTTGCCCACACTCCCAGGAGTAGTGGGAGAAACCAGTGCACATAGAACTGATGAGCACGCAGCCCAGACCCATCGTGTGGGGTTGGTTGGGTTGTGTACTGCACAAAGATGCCACCTCTGAGGCAGCGTCCATCACACTGTATGCATCTTACTGTTTACGGTTCTTTTCTGGTATTCTCATTACAACTCTGTTGATGGCAAACATGCTTGATTTGCATGATTATTACAGCAACAGACAGAGACTTTTAGGAAGGGATTTTTTTTTTTTTAATCTTACAGGAAGGCTCCCTGTGAACTAGCAGTACCCCCACTCCATCCAGCCTTTCACACAGTAGAGGAGCGTACTCTCCTTTAGCCCTCAGCCTTAAACAGACCATAGTGCCTATAAATGAAAAGCTCTGTCTGGGACTGAGTTCAGCACAGGGCCTCAGTTAACGTGGGAAAGATTCGTGTCTTGTTTTTAGATGCCTCCACCCTACCAGGCCTGACACAACCCTACCATCTTGAGAGTCCCCCAGCCAGGTGGACATCCTTAGGACAGAGGGATGGCTCCAGGCAAGTCTTCTGTAACTCTTCCTTGTCCTCTCAACACCCCTTGAAGACCTGCAACTTTTTGCTTTTTTTTTCTTCCTTCAGTACTGGTGATTGAACCCAGGGTCTTTGTACTGAACTACTTACTTCCCAGCCTTTTAAAAAAAAAATTAATGAATTAATTAAATTTTGAGACAGAGTCTCGCTAAGTTGCGCAGGCTGGGCTGGAACTTGCAATCCTCCTACCTCAGCCTCCTGGAGTGCTTGGATTACAGCCAGGCCTCTCCTGCAGCTTTTAACAGCCTTTATTTGTCTTCAGCCAGGTATCAGCTATACAGACCTTGTTGCCTGTAGTGGAAAGAACCCCCCACCTCGCACGCTCACATTGCCGGTGGCGAAGGTCGGTGCCTGCCACATAAGGCTGCTGCCGTGACAGAATCACAGGGACCTGTGTGAGCATTTGCCGGGGTGGGGACAGGGGCCCTTCACATAACAGTCACACCCCAAAGTCAATGAGTCAGAGGTGATGGATGTTCTCTCAGCCATCACCGATGTGGTTCTCAACATGCCGCACACCTGGAGTTGTGAACACACCCGCAAGAAGTGATACCAATGTGACTAACCCTGCTGTCAAGGGCTCCGCCTAGGGCTTTCAGCTTTCTAGTCTCTTCCTACAGCTGTTGAGAAGCCATAGCATAACTAACTTCCACTGGTCATGTTTCCTATTTTTATGAAATATTGTCAATGACCAAGAAACACCTTCAACATCCTGCCACTTTCTCTCAGAGACTGTAGCTGGCCGGGTTCCTATCTGTGCCTTCTGACTGAGCTCAGGAATCTTGACACTCACTATTGGCATAAAATTTACTACAACGAAGTTTCCTTGAATTATTTTTCTTCAGTAGCGGGGTCTAAACCCAGGGCCTTCACACTGAGCTACCTTGCCAACCCTTTTTTAAATTTTTACTTTTTATTTTGAGACAGCATCTCACTAAATCACTAGGTTGCTCAGGCTGAATTTGAATTTGCCGTCCTCCTGTCTCAGCCTCCCACAGTGCTGGGATCACAGGCATGTTCCATGCCTGGCTCAACAGAAGCTTCTTTAGGCTCTCCTGGTGTAAGATAAATTTTGAAGGTTTCCCCTGATTTCCCTCCCTGGAAGACCACACGGGTTGAATAACAGAACCTCATGACAGTGGACTTGGGGGAAAGCATTGAGTTGGAGGTGGGATGGGTGTGTAATCCAGCGATCCTGCCTCCTGATGCTGCTTGGCCTACCACAGCCCACGCGCTCCGTGTTCCTGCCATTACCATATCCGTTGCCTAACTACAGTTAGCTTTGTCTTTCTTTCCTCAACTTCACCCCTGAGTGTTGATTTTGCTGTGACAGCGACACCAGTCTGGGAGGCCGAACACCTCGCCCTTTGAATACAGATCTTTCCAGGCTTTAATGTTACCAATTTTACTTTCGGAATGTTCCTCACACTCCGGTGGAGACTCCCGTAGTTTCCTGTTTCTTCTATTGCGTCTATTATGTTGGGCAATATTTTTGTTAAATTATCCACCTCTTTCACCATTCAAAGCTCCTTTTGGGGCCCTGCATTCCCTTCTTGTTCATTGTTTCTGCCTTCCTGTAATTCTTTTGTACTTTCAGTACCTAGCATAGTGCCTGGCACTGAGCAAAACCACGAGAAATGTGGTTGAATGAGTTTATAAATGAACTAATAAGTTGGTGAATATACATGGTTGGTGAAAATTCTTCCAAGAGTGGTAGATATAAAGTTTAGAAGTTTTATGTAAAAGCTGTTGAGAAGCTGATTTCCATGTGGCCTTACACAAGGCAAACCAAATGGAGATCCAAACTTTATATGCTGGTCACTGCAAACTGGGCAATTTGGGGCAGTGTGAATTGTCTTCACCCCTCGGATCTCATAGGGGAGTAGCATTTGTGGTTTAGCTTTATGGTTTCTGGCCTCCTGAATCAAGGGATCATCCCTGTCCTAGATGATTGACCTCAGATACATGAGACTGAGGCTCAGGTGCTCATCAGGAGAATGGGTCCATAATGTCATTAAGCCACTTTGCAAGAGAAAGAATGTGCATAGAAAGCTGTCTGAACCTAAAGCAAAATCCAGTGGAGACGAGGGCCCCAAGGTGCAGGCAGTAGGGGCACCACTTGCATGCCTCCTCCGTCCAGCCATACCTGTCCAGGGCATCCCTTGGGTCGCCTCTTCCTTCTCGCCCACAGTAACAGCCATAAGATTCAAATTCCTCTGGGCACCGGGACGTCAGACAGAAGAGCATCTCTCCGAGCTGCACCATGACTCGTGTGTCGCCCTCGCTTCCCGCATGCACAAAGGCTTGTCTGTCACAGGCTGATTAGGGACAAGGACTCTCAGGGGAACACAGAAGGTCAGAGCAGCATTGCCGGTTGCACAAGGACAACTCGAGGTGCTTCCAGGAAGCTGAGTGTCCCATACCTCGATGGCCCTTCTGCTAGGACTGAGAGAACTGGACTCTCTGGAGTGCACTGTGTCTTAGAGAGAAAGCCCTTTCCTGCCCGACTTCTCATTCTCCGCCAGACTCCTTAGGAAATCTCCCTACAAGGTGGGGGTCTCCTCAAAACTAGAGACGCCCTTCTGGCCAGGGTGAGGAGTTGTAATACTGGGCCCAGCCCTGCCTCCTGCGGGAATCTTGTCCTCTCAGGCTTTCAGGCCACATCAGGTTGGCACACTTGGCTGGCTGCCTTTCAGAGCCCTTGATTTTTTTTCCCCATCTCTGGCTTCTCTATGTCTGTCTGTCTGTCTGTTCTCCTCCTGCTCTTCCTCCTCTGCTATAACTGTTGAGCGCAGCTGTCTCCAGGGCTCTGTGCTGGGTGCCCTGGCAGGCTTGCCCAGACGCCAGCAAAGTCCTCCTCTGTGTCCAGCTGCCTGTGACCTTCACAGGAGGCACAGGGCCTTTGTCAGCATCAGAGAGAGAAGCGGACATGGGGGAGGAGTGTTAAAACGCAAGTGTTGGCTTTTTCCCGCAAGCAATGGTATGGACGGTGCCAGCCTTCCTCCTCCTGAGTCAGTAGAGCAGAGCAGGGAGAGTTCCAGGTCAGGGATCAAAAGCCTGGAGCTCTGGTCCCAGGCTTAGCCTCTCAGCAGCAGAGAGAGCCGCGACAGATAAGCCAGGAGCCCTTCAGCCTCCCGTGCTCCTTCAGTAAGGGGGAGGATCCTCTGGTCACACACACATGAGAAGGCACGGTTGGATA
Organism: Hystrix cristata; assembly: GCA_004026905.1. NCBI lineage: Eukaryota > Metazoa > Chordata > Mammalia > Rodentia > Hystricidae > Hystrix > Hystrix cristata. The sequence continues at coordinate 39,058 of PVJO010011107.1, forward strand.
AGGTGGTTTAAGGTGCTTTGTTAAAGGCCAAAGACAGGATCCAGAGGCGGGGAGGACAGAACCTCCTCTGGTTTCCGACTTCTGCTTACCTCTGCGGGTTGTTTTGGATGTTTCCCCAGGACCGCTCTCAACAGATGACACCGCCAGACCCAAAGAGTTACTGCCAGCAGGGCCGAGAGTTGCAGCCTTAGCTGTGGCAACGATCTCTGCAGAGCCTGCAAATGCACAATTGGCCGTGTCAGATTCAAAAGCAGTTGAAGAGCGCTTTGCCGATGGACTCATGGCGCAGGCCACATGCAGACAGATACATGAGAACACGAAAGCAGGAGAGTGTTCCTCAAACTCAGCTTGCAGACATCAAGGCAGGTTCCAGGTATCTGTGAATTCTACCACAGCATTTCCAACTTCTGCGTGACCGCCTCAACATGGACAGGAGCAGTGAGCATTATGATTGTCACCTCAACTGGATTAAGGAATTCCCAGCAGACTAGTAAGGTGCGTTTCTGAGTGCTTCTGTGGGGTGTTTCCCGAGATGACTGTCACGTAAGACGGGAAACTGAGAAGGGAGACTCACCCTGACTCTGGGTGGCTTCAAGCAGCCCATACGGACCTAAGGAGAGGAAAGTGGGGAGCCAGGGACAAGAATACACCAACCAGCTCCTCAGCTACCTCCTAGCAGCACCTTCAACCATGAATTGAGCACGTGAGGCTTTGGGGGACATTTTACACCTAAGTGCTAACAGGAGTCTACTTCAGTCCACCTGGAAGGCAGCTCATGATGGGAAGTGTGGCAGCTGCCCAAGTCTGTACATGTAGCACTTTTACAACTGTGCACCTGCCAAGTGACTGTGTCAGTGGTGTGAACGGAGGGCACAGGCGCCACAGCAGAGTCCTCTCTATCGGCATGTGAGCCAAGCGTGTAAGTTGTTTTTTCTAAACTACAACCTCGGTACTCAGGTTTAATTGTGGTGTTGGCACTTTGCAATAAATAAGTAGGTTTGGGGCTGCAGAGTGGGCACTGCCTTCCATCTCTGAAAGGTTCCCCATCACTGGACCATGTTCACAGCAAGTGAAGAGGGAAAACAAACGGTGGAGAGAGTAAGCCACCTCACTGGACATTATCATGTAGGCAAGCAAAGCTCTTCCTCAACCCTTCTGTTTCCTGATTAAGTGGTGCAGCTGCTTCTTGGCCTATTCTGAATTAAATGTGGGTCCTTTCTGCAGCCTGCAAGACTGCCTGATTATACCCTTTGTCCAGCGATTCCATTTCTACACAGGTAAGCTAATGAATTAATCATAAGGGGGCGGGCTTAACTAGAGTGGATATCTATTACACATAATAACAAAAGGCCCTGAGAGGCTGCACTGGGGGTGGGGGGTGGTCACAAGTGAGCCCAGCCCAGTATCTTAGTGACTTTCTGAGACCCTGTCTCAAAATAAAAAATAAGAAAGGCCTGTGGATGTGCAGCTCAGTGTGAAAGCCCCAGGTTCCATCTCAGGTGCCACAGTAAAAGAAATATAAATACATGGTTAAATAAATTATGTTTCCACATAAAGAATCATCATATAGCTACTACTGCTCTTGTTGCAGAAAAAAATTTAATGTCAGGAGAAGAGCATTACGTTGTATTAATGATACAAGTCTGACTGAAAATCACAACCATCCACTGAACTCAAGTTCATTCTATTTACATTCATAGATATGTTTTGGGAGGAGGCTAGAAAAAATACCTTCAAATGTTAAAAGTGTCTATATATTGGGGAATTACATGAGAAACTGAATAGTTTTCTGTTTTTCTAAACACATCTCTTTGCAAGACAATTTTCCATTTCTTCTTGCTAATGAATCTTTTAATTTCATCTGTGTACATTTTTATGGATGGAGATATAAAGGTAAATTGGCTTCAGTGATTTCTTCCATTTTGGGTTTAGCTCTGGGGTTCCTTTGCAATGTACTTATTTTATAAATATGTCAGGCACAATGACACATAGAAAGGCAGGAAGAACCAAGGTGCTTACTTGGAGGGGGTGTCGCGCTAGCAGCTTTCATGCCTTCTGCATCCTGTCCTGGCTCTAGAAAAGGAAGAGGAAGAGAGGCAGGGTGAGCGCACCTCCAGCCTGCAACCTGTTGATACCCAGAGGTGCAGGGGTCACATAGCTTCCCACTGTCCTGGTCCACCTCCTGCTGAGACATTTCTTAAAAGAGCTGAGGATATCAGGGGTTCTGCAGAGCAAAGGGAACCCTCAACACACAGGCTCACTGTCAGATAGAAGCAGGTGAGTTTGTTGGAAAACTCAGAGCTCTGAAGAGGAAAAAGTACAAGCAAACCACATTTTTGAACAAAGAACCGGTTGTTCTTTTCAAAAGCAAAACCTAGGTGGTCTAATCCCAGCACTCTGGGGAGCTGAGGCAGGAGGATCAAGAGTTCAAACCCAGCCTGGGAAACTCTGTGACTTTAATAAATTAAGAAGGGACTGAGGAGGTACTCAGTGAGAAGGCCCTGGGTTCAACTCCTAGTACCACCAGAAAAAAAAAGTGAAACCCTGTGCACTCAGAACCAAAAGATTGCTGAGCTAAGCCACCTGGGCAAATGCCCCTGCCCATCATCTGTCACATGGGTGTAACGATGGGTTCTGGGGACCAGCGAGGATACACTTGGAGAAGGTGTGTAATGGGTGTGTTGAAAGCCAACACAAAAGAATCCATTTACTTACAAATCATTCTGAGGAATCAGCAAACAGTTATTATCAGTTACTTATATTTGTTAATAAAGCAGCCATAGTTATAATCACCACAAACAAAGTAAATGGCTAGGTTAATTCTGCTGATGAAATTTGACATAGATACTTTTAGGTTAAGATCATGTGCTCCACGACTCACTCTTGTGTCGTGAGAAGAAAACAGTCTTACAGCCTGAAGTCTGAGGTCAGACACCAGGCCACTGAGCTACTTTTTGAATGAATTTGAACTTTTTAGCTCCCCGAGCCTTGGTGTCCTACATTCTGTAAAATGGGTATAATAAGATTTCTTCCAGTCCACAATGAGAAGAGATCACCGGAACTGGATCCCACTGGCCCCCACACTGCCCTCTCCCGAGGTCCCTTCTGCTTACTTGTCCTCGCGAGGGTGGTCAGTCTCTCAGCTCTGGTCTCAGCAGCCACTGTGAAAAGAAACAGCCCACCTTCAGTTATGGACCCAGCTGGGTGCCCAAGGCAGGGAGTGGTCATCTACAGGAGAAACGGCTGTGGGGGCTAAGGATCAACAGAGAAATCCTGTGGCAACATGGTCAGGGGATCTGGCTGCTTGCTGGTGCCCAAGCAGGACACGGTCAGTCCACAGGGCCCAGTCCAGGGCCAGGCCTGAATTTAGGCAGGAAGAACAGCAAGGGACATCTTTGGGAGTAAGTCAGAAAGGCCCCCTGAGAAGGCAGCTGTCCACGGACTGTGGTCTAGAAGTAAGGAGAGAAGCATCGGCGTCTTGGTCCAGCCCTGCCACTCAGCTGTGTCTTGGCCAATTTATTTCTGCATCCTAATTTACCTTCTTAAAGGGGAGAAATAACTGTAGCGATTATTTCATTGGAGTCTATGAGCACTAAACAAGATTAGATATTTTCGGCAAGTGATCCAGCATTCATTATGTGGTGTGTGCTGTTTTGTACAGCTACACAGGGCTTCCTGGAAGACACTGGTCCAGAATCTCTCCTGTCACCTTCATTTCACCCTCATCCCACAGTGAGGGATAACCACAGCCATACCTTTTCAAGGGCCCAGCCCGAAGTCTGTTTTTGTAAATAGAATTTTGCTGGAGCACAGAGCACAGCTCCGGTCATTCATGTACAAATCACCTAAGGCTGCTTTCACGCTTAAATGGCAGAGTTGAGTAGTGACAGAGATTTCGTGGTCTGCAGAGTCCCAAGTGTTTAGTCTCTGGCCCTTTGAAGAAGTTTGCTGACCCCCACTTTCTACAAATGATGAAATTGCAGCTTTCAGAGGTTAAAACACTCTTCCAAAGTCACATGGCCGAAAAATGAGAGAACCAGGTTCCATCTCAAATTTAGTCCTATTCTGAAACTTAATTGTATCATTACATGATGGCAAGGACAATGACCAGTTCTGTTTCTTCCCCTCACAGACTCTCCCATCTGCTCTAGTGTGATTCTTTTTGAGCCTGTGATCAGACGACCTGTTTGGAGGACATTTGTGTGAACTGGTGAGGTCATGAGTGTGAGCATGTGTGTGCTGTGGGACGCACGTGTGTGTGCTGTGGGACGCACATGTGTGTGTCTTCCTGAAGTTGGATCTTAGACTCCTTGAGGAACCTGAGTGCCTTTGCGTCTTTCCCAGAGATTAATTCTACAGTTTCTTTATATCACAGGTGATCATAGCTAAGACTTAAGCTCTCAAACCTCAAACGATATACCAATTTGGGAATATTTTGTGATTGTTCAGTGGGGCCATGAGGCCTGCGGCTGATCCTATGTTTGGAGCTCAGGATTTTTCCCAAAGAGAATGGAACTTGCTGCTGTCAATCATTCAGGGCATGGTCATTGCTTGGGCTGGAAATACAGTGGGCGCAGGTGACATTTTCTTTTCCCTCTGGGCCTGCCAAGGAGTATGCTATGTGGAAGCTGTTGGGGATGAGATGCCCTTGGCCACTCAAGGGACAGCAAGGTGCAGGCCAGACCATGGGCTCTGCTTCTGTCCTCCCAGGGCAGCGATGATGGCAGCAGAGGGCAGAAGTAGCAGACTCCAGGAAGTAAAGAGCAGATGACCTCCATAAGAGGTACCTTCCTGCAAATAAAAATGCAGGATGCCCAGCTCAATGGAACATTTCGGTATTGTATGGTGTGTGTCCCATGTAACACTCAGAATGTACTTAAGCTAGCAAAAGCATTTGTTCATCTCAGTTCAAATCCAGCTGAGTGGGCACTCTGCACGGTGCCTGGGATTCCACAGCACGGAACAGGAGTATAAGAGAGATTGAAAAATTAGGAAAGAGACAAGGGGCCCATGAAGAAACCAAGGAGGGGCTCTAGAATACACTTGAGTCTGTTCCATAGCAAAGCAGGCAGGGGACATTTTAGGGAATCTGATGCCAGCAAGTCAGGGGAGGGAAATGAGAGAGGGATGTCAGGTAGCAGCCGGCCCCTTCTGCTCACCTTCTCCTGAGAGCGCTGTCAGGCTGGCGTCCGTGGGTTCTACAGGAACCACTGGGGAAAAGAGACCCCAGATAGAAATGACCAATGCAGCGGAAGACAAAGCCACCCCCAGGGTCTCCAAGGAGACCAGGATAGGGACTGCTGGACCAAGGGAGGAGAGGCCTAAGAAAGGTTTCACCAGGGAAAAGCTGTCGCTTCTGTCTAATGGCTCCTTAGCTCTCTTATACCTCCTGGAGCATGCGCGGCCAGTGAGGCCGGAGCTCGGGAGGAACCACAGCCACTGCCAGGTTCTGGGGGAAGGAGGGCTCCACCAGACACGGCTTCGTGCAACGAAGGGGCTGCAACCCCCAGGGGTATCGCAGTCCGAGAACAGCGCTCTTCACAAAGGAGGGCAGATGGCAGAGAAGCAGAGCGCTGGATCCAGAGGACACACGAAACACACAGAGATACAACATACATGCACACGCACCATAGACTCCCCCAATGCACCCCTGCTGGTGCTCATACACACACCCATTCGTGTCCATGCACATACTACACACGTGTACATATTCACATGTGCCTACACACTATAAGTGTAACACACACCCATACCCACACACACCAGCTTGCTTTTTAACAAATGCTGCACAACTACTTCTGGGAGAGAGGGCGAGTTGCCCTGCCAAGGAGCACCTTGGACTCCCAGCCCCGGGTGCCCAAAGGTGCTGGCTTTGGGAGATCGTGGAGACTGGTGAGCAAGGATGGCAGGTGTAAACCGTATTCCATGCTTCTCCTAAGACCTACATTTTAAAGTAGGAACCATCCTTTGCTTAGCTCAGTGGAAAGTTACTAAGAACTCACCGTGTCCTGAGAAAACTCACGGGAAACCATCCTCTCCTCCTAACAGCCCCATCAGACCCAGGCTGCCCCTTCTGCTGTGGGATTTGAGGAGTACACAGAAGAAAGGGAGGGTGACGGGGTGGGCAGCAGATCTGCTCCTGGGTGGCCACCGCAGCCAGGAGCTCACCCAGCACAAGTCCTGTCCTGGTCACACTGCATATTAGACTCTGACTATATAGTGAAGAGAGAGACAGAAAGAATTTGGGGTGCACATCCTGTTTGGATTAAGTTTACACCTTGATTCAGCGCACAGCCATGTCCATCTGTGGTACCCTCCAGTGTCCAGAACTGAGGCACCAAGTCTGCACTTGGGCCATTGGCGCTCAGATGTTTGACATGGGGTTATCAGGTCCCCTAGCCAGGGAAGTAGAGATGGACCCAGTGCCACAGCTGCTGCAAGCGTGGCCAGGCAGGCTGGGCAGAAGACGTGGTTCTACCTGCTCCCATGACTGTCAGGCCCATGGGGTCCCAGCAAGAGCCCTCTCTGCTGGAGCCTTACCTCCAGGCAGCAGTGTCACCAGCTCCTTCTGGCTGGTTGTCTCTGAAAGGAAAGCACATTGGAAAGTTTGTTGAGGGCATGGGGTTTGTCAGGGTGTGAAGGTGTCAAAGTTGCCATCTGCTGAAGCCCAGCAGTGGTGGGTCCCACACCAGCCCCGCCCAGATTGTCAGCCCCACCTCGGGTGCAGAGCCCATTCTTCCCACCTGGAGTCTGAGCCAGGCACAGGGAGGGATCCAGGAGATTCAGGGAGGAGTTGATGCTGGACCGAGCCAAGCACTCGATGGCGGTCTTGTCACAGGTGCACAGCAGGCGCTCGCACGGATCTGTGGACTCTGTACAGAACAAGGGCGGAGCAGGGTGGCAAGATTCCCATGAATCCCAAGAGATAGTGCATGCTCCCGAGTAGACACTGCTCTGTCTCACACATTCATGCCACTGCTACCTTCTCAGCTGGGCCAACCAGCCTGGGGCCACACCCTCACCCTCTGTCCAAGCCACCCAGACACCCTACAGGTTCTACTTCCAACAGACTGAGACTCTGACTGTGTCTCCACCTCTGTTCTCCACCACCCTGGGCCAAACCGCCATCAACTAACTTCTGCCCGATTGTGTCAGTAGACTCCTAATTAGTCTCCTGCCTCTTCCCCTGTATCCAGTCTATTGGATACAAGGAGCCCCAAGAATGCCTTCACGGGGTTATGATGTACCTCCGTGGCAGAGTGCTTGCCTAGCATGCTAGAGGCCCTGGGGGGCACTGAAGCTCAGGTCCCAGTATGGCATCAAAACAAACAAACTAAAACTCAAAGCACGTGTTCATCCATTCAGAAGCCTCCAAATAACTTAACAGTGTAGCCTGGGAGATGCCTCAGGATCGTTTCCCTTCCACAGCTCCCGTTTCCCCTTCCATCTCATACTTTTCCACCACCCTTCTGTTCTTGCTGCTTATCAAGCACAGCAGGCACCCGGAGCTTTGGGGAAATTCCATGTGTCCGGCCTGTACTGTCCTCGCAGACAGCCTCGGGATGCCTTCCCCTTCTCAAGTCTTAGCTCAGCCCTCATGGGAGGCTTTTCTTGCCCCTTCTGTTTAAAAGGAGCCCCCATCTTAGCCTGCCTGTGCCTTTTCTCCAACTTATTTTCCTCCACGGCTACTGTCATCATTTAACATATTATGTCACTTGTCTTTGGTAAGTGTCTGATTATTGTGAGGACAGTCCAAAAGGTCAGAAGGTCCCCCACACCGAGACAGTGGTCCTGCCCTGATGTAGATGCTCAACACACATCTGGTGAGTGAGCAAATGGATTCTGTTTTCTGTGCTCCTTGGCACCTTTCTGAGTGGCTCACAGCTGGCCCCCCTGCAACTCCCCTGATGTCCCGTGCTCCAGTCTGTCCCAATGACCCGGACTGGGGAGTCAATCTGGTCTGGGTTCGAACCTCGACTCTGCGACTTAGCAGCTGTGTGACTTCGGCCAAGTTATTTGATTGTCATTAGCTGCCCTCCCGTGTCTGGAAACAGCAGATGACAGTCCCCTCTAACAAGGTTGTCAGGAAGATCAGAGTTGCTGTGTGTAGAGACCGTGGGATACGATAGGCAGGTACTGTGGATGGCTCCAGTCTATTTCCCTCAACATGCTTCATCCCTTCTCCCCTCCACGCCTTTGCCTACTCCACTTCTTCTGCCAGGATTTTCCAGAGCCATGAAACAAAATTCCTCGAGTCTCACAGCCAACAGGGTGGAGAGCTGAGATTTTAACCTGCGTGTGTCTGATTCTCATAAAGAGCAGTTACCATAAGCCTCTTTCGCTCATGACTACTACCTCTGCATATGTTGCCACGTTCCTAACATGTGCTAAAAACCACATTAATCATTTTACAGAACTGCTTAATTTAATTTCTGCAACATCTCGCTGAAGCAAGCTCTCTCCTCCCCATTTTGAGCTCAGAGAAATACGGAATTGCTCCAGTGTTACATAGTGCCTACATAGCAAGCGTTTGACCCTTCACAAGTCCCCAGCGTTGCCACAAGTATAAAATTGTAAGTCAGACACTTGTCAAAGTATAAGTGGCCAATAAGTACATGGAGAAAGCTCAGCATCTTTGGTCATTAGAAAAATACAAATCAAATTGACACTGAAATTCCTTCTAAATCCAGAAAGAACGGCTGTTCATCATGAACTCAAAAAACAACAAATGATGGCAAGGCTGTGGGGAAAAGGAACCATTCTACATTGTTAGTAGGAATGGAGCTAGTACAACCATTGTGGAAATCAGTAGGGAGATTCCTCAAAAAACTGAAAATAGAGATTCCACTTGACTCAGTTATATCTCTTCTGAGTATCCTTCCAAAAGAGTCAAAGACATCGTGTTAAAGGGATACATCATAGCCATGTGTATAGCAGCACAATGCCTACTAGCTAAATCTTGGAAATGGTTCATATGTTCGTGAACAGATGAATAACAAAAGAAAATTTGGTATTTATATAGAATGGAGTACTACTCAGCCATAAAAATGAGTAAATTTAAGTCATTTGTAGAAAAGTGGATGTGCCTTGAGATCATAATGCTAAGTGAAATAAATCAAACAGAGGTTAAATATCACATGATTTTTCTTATATGAGAAGCCAAAAATGTAGGTAATTTAAAGAGTAAAGTAAAAGATAAATGATAGGAAATAGGCAACTAGACTATGTGGAGATGGGAAAGGGATCTGGGGACACAGGGAGACAGGTGGGACAAGAGGGGAAGGGAAACTAAAAAGGATCCAGATGTGAGATATATATGTACCAGTTCCCCACAGTGAATGCATTTATTTTGTACTGCAAACATAAACTAATAAAAAGGGAAAAATTATAAGTCATATTATCTGCTGATCAACTATTGCTTCGCTTAAAGACAAATCTATTGCATGTGAGTTGAAGGTGCCAGCCATCCTGCCTCGCATGTCTAAGGCCCAGCATTGAGGTCGCCAGTGGAGATGATGGCGGTGGCGCAGGCGGACCTGAAAGCCCTCAGCCGGCATTTCTCAGCCCAGCCCCGGCTGGGCCCCGGTGCTCACCACACATGATCTTCTTGCTGACACAGTCCACGTCTGCACTGAGCTTGGCGGGGTCTTGGAGACAGTCCATCTCCGTGGCTTCCTCGTAACACCTGCGGTGCTGGAAGCAGCAGCTGCGGTGGGCAGGGCAGGGGCGCGGTGGGGAGAGCGCGGTTAGGGAGGGGAGAGGCAGGCAGCTGCGAGCATTCTGTCTCTGGGTGGGCCTGTTTCAAATACTCTGTGTGTGTGTAGACGAGCACACACACACACACACACACACACACACACACACACACACACACGCCTGTCACCTGCTATCGCCCCCGCCCAGCACGGAGGTGTCTGTACCCAGCAAGCTCCCCTGGAGGTCAGCCTCAGTATGAAGGTGGCTTGGGAGAAGGCGAAGCTTAGGCCTGGGCTATTCCTCGTTTGGACACTAACTCTTTAGATGCTCCTTTGATCGCCACTTCCTGTGGCTGTCCATATCCACTGAGGAGCTACAGAACATCATAGGCAGCCATTGCCCCTTTCCACCTCTGGCCTTCTGCCTCGCTCACACAGCACTGACTTTCCCACCCCATGCCTGTTCCCTGGTGGTGGCGGATACGGCTCTATCACTTGCTAGGACTGAACAGCGGAAACAAAGTCAAGGCTCATTGTCAAGGGCTGATCCCAGGGCGGCAACAGTCAGAGGTGGGGTGGAAGGGGTGACTGGATCACCGTGGTGCTAACATCATCAGCGGACTGATACATTAACGGGGTCACTGCTGAGCGCAGTATTAGGAGGCAGGGCCTGGTTGGCGGAAGTGGAGGTTGCACTTGGAGGTCCTCCTTCTCCAGCTCTTCCCTAGCGCGCTGCTTCCTGGAGGCCATGAACTGAGGGGTTTCCTTCACCATCATATTTCCTTCTCAGTGCCCATAAAGCATGCTCTGAAACCATGAGCCAGTATTAACCTCTTCTCCTTTAAGGTGATTTTCTCACGTGTTTTGTCACTATAAGGACCACCTGACACATTTCTGATGTCCATACAGTAACTGTCATTGCTGCTGCCGTTGCTATGACTACAGCCATTGTTTTCATTACCAGCCCTTCACGAGTAGTGCTACTAGGGCCCTACTGCTGCTGGCGCTCTTGCTTTTCCTCCCCTGTCCGTGTTAATGCTACTGCAACTACATTGCTGCTGCTGCCACCGAAAGCGCTGTGGCTGCTACCACGACGACGCTGTTACCGCTGCTACCCATCACTGGTACTCACGAGGCAGGCAGAGTCCCAGTCACTTTAATCTGAATTTAGTCATTTAATCCTGAATAATAACACTTCAGAGTAGGTGCTATTATTATATCTACTTTAAAGATAAAGAAAGTGGGGCACAAGCAAGTTACAACAACTTGCCTAAGATCACAAAATCAACAATGAACAGAAACTCGGCATTATCACGTCCCACTTAATATGTCTTAAGCTTGTAACAGCACCACAGTCCCCAGTTGGTGAGCAGCCCTACTACCCTCCTGCCAGCTCCACCTGATGGTCTTTCCTTTGCTAACAGTGAATGCTTTTACTTTTCAGGCTTCATTGCTGATCTCGGTATCACATTTGGATTTTCACTGCCTTGAATGGAGGGGTAGAGCGCATCTTTATTGGCCACTTTTTTCCTTTTATTCGCCAGTAGACATTTCTCTCATTAAGGCAGAAGTAGAACTCTGTTTATCTCAAGCACAGTGCTCATATATTTTTGGTTTTTGGTTTATATTTGTTGAAAATGAATATAAACATTCAAGGTTACCTTAACTCTGGTGGCCAGAACTGCTTGAAATAAAAAAAAAATTCTTACTTTTTGTTATGCAGAAAATTATAATTTTTTCTGGGAAGCTTGTTAAAACTCAGACTTCCAGGTTCCACCTAATAGTATCCCAAGTCCAGTGGCCCGGAATGGATTTCAGGAACCACATTAACAGGGTGTACAGATGGACCCAACCTCCGAGAAACACTGCAGGGCAGCTTGGCACACTGGTCCTGACACAGGCTCTTGGTGACTGCTAGAGTGGAAGCAGATCGTGGATCCCACAGCAATGTGAAGAGAGGAAGCCAGTCACCTATTGGTTGGCAATGGAACTGAGACCCTTTCTGAGTCCCTAGTCCAGGGTACTCCATACAGTTGAGCTCTGTCTGAGGTACCAGCCAGGCCCCTAGGAACTCACCTGTGGATCCAGCTCACCTGTCAGGTTCATCCACGGGCAGCCCCTCCATCTCAAACCTGCAGGCACAGCCATAGTCTTCCATGTCCCGGGGGCAGAGACCAGCTACACACTGCATGCCATTCACGAATTGCAGCAGCAGAGGGAAGTTGGTAAAGACGGCCTGCAGCCAGCTGAAGTGGGGGCCCAGGCAGTCTGCAGGGGAAAAGAGCAAGGCCAAGCGAGCATGGGGAGCCAGAGTCAGGCACGGACCCCATCCCATGCACTTCCTACTTGTGGGACTTCGGGGGCTTCTCAGTATAGTATGCTCCTACCGAGTGTTCAGTGCTCTTCTAGACAAGTGAAGGGGAGCAGGCTTATAAGCCATGATCCCTGCCGGTTGCCCACCTAACAGCTATCTATTACTTCTTCCTTGCTATCAAAAACTGGCATGTGCTCAGGGGTGGTGAATCTTCTCCCTAAATTTGCATCATGATCATTCTGGCCGGTCATGGTAATCCCATGCTTCCACACTAGTGATTGGCTGAAAGTTGATCATGTGACCCAGATCTAGCCAAAAATAAATAGATAAATAGACATACTGACAGAAGCAGATAGATGTCTGTTCAAGAATTCTGGAAAATATTTATTGTCTAATAAAGAATAACAACATATAAAAAGATACTTTCTCAAATATAAATATGAGTCTTCTGACTGGAACCACAACAACCATGAGTCTCAAAGCCTAAAGTTAAATAAACTAGCAAATTAATGTGCTGAAGGTGCCAGTGGAGATGTTAGTGTGGGCCTGGGTTGAGGCTGGTGGGTCTCTGACCCCTGCCAACGTGCTGCCACGCCAGTCCCACTGTACCTTCAGACTGCTCGTGTGAGGTCATGAAATTGGCTCTATGATTTGAGGCACTATTAGTCTGTGAAATGGATCTCAAATGACACACTGCTGACTCCATAAATTTATAAGCCAGTGTAGAAAGAAAGGGGATATAAGCACACAATTTTTGAATGCTTATTGTGTGCCAGAAATGGCGCTAGGTAGTTTCAATAGCACAATAGTTAAGACTGATAGAGTGTATAACGAGCTAGAATGCATTTCCTCTTTCCATTGTGCCATAAACTTCATGCTAGCCCCGTCAGGTGGATACCAATCTGTTGACTCCACTTCACAGGTAAAGACATTGGAGGTTGGAGACATGCAAAAGGGACAAACCAGGGACAGTAATTTTCCCTAAAACTGGCAAGAAAACAATATTGATAGTTTCTGATTCTAAACCTCATGCTCATTCTCCTCATTCTTGGCCTTTGCGATCAGAGGCCACTGGATGAGGTTACCCCATACTGCCAATAAAGCACAGGGTTGAGAGAAGGATCCTGGGGAGATCAAGGAGTGGACAGTGGGGACCAGGTCTACATAACTGTCCTAGTCTCTTCCCATCATCTTCAAACTTCTTTTCATGTGTTTTGTTTCCATAAGGCCTTGCCAGGAGAATAAAGAGATGGTTCTATGCTGATGAACAAATCCCTTTTAAAGTTTGCATGTGTGTGTGTGCATTTATGTACATATGTATTTTGATTCAAGAATGCACAGAGCAGCTGTACTTGGTCATGTACACATATTTCATGCAGGATCACGTCCAGAGAAGTCTGACCCAACAGCAGCTCCCAGCCTTCTCACTCAGGCCAATCACAGTCTTGTCTTTTTTTAGGGTACTGTTGACAGCTGATGGCAGGGACCATCATGATCTCCCAATAGCTACATTACAGATGTGAAAGTGGCAAATGGAATGCTTGACAGACTTTAAAATCCTACAGCTTTATGTGTACTTACTAATAACAGGGGGCATAAAGCTATTTTAGGGCTCAGCTCTGGACTCAGAAGAGTGTCTTCCTTCTTGCTGTGTGGCCTTGGGAGAGTCACTTAACTCTCTTAGGCTCAATTTTCTGACCTGTAAAATGTGGGTACTGTTCGCATCCTACCAGCTGTGTAGGTGGGACAATGGAGTAAGGGATGTGAAGGCACGTGGTGAGTCAGTGGCTCACAGGAAATGAAACCATCACCACCCTTGTCAGATCCTGGTGACACATTGGGAGCTGGCTGGGGAGGCTCTGGACACTCAGAAACAGAGACAAGGCCCCGGTCACATTCTCAGATTTCATAAACATACGCCACGCCTGACACTCAGTGGGTAAAAGCAACTTCAGTTTTAACTTACCAAAAATTTCAGCCACGCTTTCTGCATTTTTAAGCACCCCATTGAAGAATGTGATATCTAAGTCGAAGAAAGAGAAAACAAATGAAAGATTCTTGCATTTCCACCTTTCCCCACTCCCTGTCCAGGGAGGGCAAAGCTCTTCTCCTTTTCTAAGGACAAATTTGCCATTATGGAAACTTTCTTGGATGCAGGTTACCATGGAAACCTGATAAAGATGAACTGTGTTACTAGGCAACATTGCTAAGTGATAAAAATGGCTCCTGGGACCGGGGATTTAGCTCAGTGATTAGAGTGCTTGCCTTGCAAGCACAAGGCCCTGAGTTCGATCCCCGGCACCACAAAAAAAAAAAAAAAAAAAAAAAAAAAAAAAATGGCTCCTGGATGGTACAGTGTATCTGGACTGGGACAAACTGTGAAGCCTGTTGAGATATCATCATCTTAGGGTGTCTAAGTTAGTGTGGTGACTCTTGTGCCTGACATGTTGATACTGGACATCCTAGACAGTACTGCTCTCAGTTGTTACTAGGGATACTGTTTCCTACGGAGGATGAAGCTTGTAGGCCTTTGCTGGTCCGTGGCTGCTCTCTCAGAGACACAGTCCTGTCCTTGCCCCCGAGCTGGTAACAGGCTCTCCTGGGCTGCTGCGTAGCATGTCTGAGGACTCTGTGCTTGCTACTAAGGAGGGGTGGCACTGTGTCCTGCTGGCCTGCTGTGCTTCCAGCCTTGGTCTTGCTAAAAGCCACGTTTGACCTGTGAGTCCAAATGTCTGCTTGAAGACTTTGTATTTCCTACTGGAGTTATACCATTAGGAGAGAGGTTGCTTGTCACTAGGGTCTGAATTGGAATGATCATTATTTGGACTCATGGAGAAATAATTTGGTTGATTCAACTCCCCTCTGTAAAAAGTTAGAAATGACCTTGCTTGTGAGTAAGGTCTGATATCACCAGTTGTTTTACTATGTTTTATGTTCCTTGAGAAGCCCATATATGGACCCCCATAAGCTCATATATGGACCCACCATCAAGACCTATTTCCCTTCCCCAAGGAATAAATATGAGTCCTCCTTTCTTATAACCAGAGCACTGTAAAGCATCCTATACCCTCCTTTCCCTGCCTACTAGGAAGCTCAGAGCTCAGTTTGAAGCTGAGACACAGTTACCATGTCATCCTCACCATCAGTGCCCCCCCAACTGACTTCCTTTGCTGCTTTCCCTTTTCAGCAGACCTTTGTCTTCTGATAGAAATTTTTGGTCTTTATCTCAAACAAGAGTCTATGGGTAGCTCCAACAGCGTGGAGACTGCTGCAGAAATGCTTCTGAGGCCCCTTGAATGACTTTACTTACAGTAAGTGGCTCTAGGGTATATTCAGAAAGGTCACCATATCCCAGTCAACTTTGCATTCAGGTCCCGAGAAAAGTTCAAAGAATCCTTACTGATATTTCTTGAGAGTCCTGGAGTCAGCTCCTGTGAGAGATGTGGAGTGTCCAGAGCATGGCCCTCTATAAACAAGAGAGAGAGCCCAAGGTCAGCACAGACACGGCCGCCGCCCCTTGCTGGGCAAAGCAGGGAGGCAACAGTCAGGATGACAGCGAAGATGCCTGGAAATTCCATCCCATGCATGCTTCTTTAGTCCCTGCAGTGAGCTGGATGTGTGGGGGCTCAGGACATAGGGGGTTGCTGGGGTGGTGACTCGCCTTCATGGTGGCATCCTGGTTGGGGATAAACAGATTTGGGGACTTATTTGAAGTTGTCTTTGCATATGACGCATACAGTGTTATTTAGATGCATTTTTGTGTTGGAGTTTCTTGAGTCAAACACTGGTGGAAAGAAGTAAAGACGCGGAGGGAGCCTCAGCCACCAAAGACTTTATAACTGAGTACAAGGAGTTTCCCCATCACTGAAATCATCCGGGATTCGGGCTCATCAAACGTCCTCTTCCTGTGCTCTTGCTCAAGTCTGATCAAGCCAGGCTGGAGTGGGGATCATTAAAGGCATTTCTAACAAGCTCCTCAGCTAGTTATGGAGCTGATTGTCTCCAAACCATACTTTGAACAATGTTGCCTGGAGAAAAAATGACAATCGGGTGGGGGACGCACGGCTAGACTCAGATGTGGCCACCACTTTGGCCAGCACTTCACCAGCGTGGGCACATGGGTGAAGCCTGGTCAGAGTGGACAGAGATGGGAGCTAGAATCCCAGTTTGGCCACAAACTTGTTCCCTAAAGGCTCACACACACTCACATTGCCTCCCATTGATATGAAGCGTGTGGGTGGTCAGAAACTGTCAGAAGATTTGTGTCTCTCTTCATCATGTGGATGACTGAGTAGTCTGGCCTGTCAGTTTGTAACTCTTCAGAATCCTCATCTGATTGAAAGCAGCAAGAACCAGCGTTTGTGGGTGCACATGAGTGTAAATCTGTTCGGGAAGGTGCCCTGGGTCACATCTGACTTGGTCCTGCTTGCTTATGATTCTCAGCCTCACACTCCTGACTGTAAGGATGGAAAATGTAACATTACGAGGTCTGTCTTATAGACATCAGATTACAGAGTGCTTAGCAGCATCCCTGACCTGGGCCCACTGGATACCAGTTCTGACTTCCAACCAGTGGTGCTGGGTATATATGCATGTGTGTGTGTGTGTGTGTGTGTGTGTGTGTGTGCAAAAGCACCACCAATTAAGATCCACCAGTGAAAAAAGAAGGGATCTTGATGAGGGAGGAATCCTGGCAGACAAGGGCAGCGGCCAGCTGTCTGACCCTCATCTCGCATTTTCCCTTCAGCTAATGCTCTGAAGCTGCAACTTTCATTGTCTTCTGATCAAATTCTTTCTCTTTGGAGTTTCCAGAAACCTGGCTGAAAGAGTCACTGGTACCCATTCCCAGCCTGCTAGGATCTGTGCCTTGGGCAGGTGCAACCTCGCTAGACTCTGGCTTCTTGCCTGTAAAACAAGAGGAAGCAGGGCCTGGAGTCATCTAGGTCTTTCCAGACCAAAAGATGAGGACCCTGGACTCTCTGCCCATGTCCATGCGACACACACTAATGCAGGAGAAGAACAGCCGCGGGGCAGCATGTGGCTCACAGCGTATCAGAGAAGCTTGGCCAGGTCAGCAGAGGGCATTTGAGATGGTTTGGAGCATAAAGAGCTTCTCGGGCAAGAAAAATGGGGAAGAGGCAAGAGCAAAGAATAATGTTGTGAAAATGTGCGTTGCATTTGGAGGTCCCCAGTGGGTTGGTTCAGCTGGGACCATGACCCTCCTTGGCCTCTGCACTTTGATCATTCTGAACCACTCTGTCTCCCTCTGGGTTCTGGACTTGTGTGTGGGATGCGGCCTCTACTGGAAAGACCTGACCGTGGCTGGGCCTGGCTGACCCCTGCTCACCACCTACCCCCATGTACAAATCCTCCAAACCTGGTGGACTGGGGGCTCGTTTTCTGTCCTCTGGCCTCCCATCCCCTGCATCTACCGCAGCACTTTTCATGCTGATGCTCCAGATCTCCTTATTTGTCTGTCTCTCCTATTAGACTGGGAGCCTCTCAGGGCCAGGAACTTCCTCAGTGCTATGGCTCCAGGTGTGTCCAGGGCTGCGGTTGGGAAAGGGAGGATAAATCTGCAATATCAGAGGCAGCAGAAGGACAAAGTGCCTCAGAAGGAAGGATTTCAGCCCCCGGAGATTTGTCCTTGTGTGCAGGAAGGTTGTGGCTCTGTTCAAAAGGAGGGTTGGTGCCCATCGCACACGCACCAGCTGGTCTTGTCCTCCCTCCAGGGCTGGGAGGCTCAATAAAACTGCAGTGTCAGTGTCTTCCAAGCGGGCATGGTGGCTTTCCTCAGTTGGTGCCTGTGGCCTCAGCCAAGTCACACTTCACCTTGGGCCTTACGTCCCTGCCATGCTTGAAGGTTTCTAGTGGCAGAGACACGAAATTCCTTCCTGCCTCTGCTTGTGCTGTGCCCTGGGCCAGGGGTCCCCCCCTTTGCCCTGCTAACTCTCAGTGACATTGTCGTGGTTCCACTTGAAGTTTGAGGCGCTCCGCTGACCTGTTACCTGACCCCTAACCTGATCCGTAACCTGGGCTGGGCTGGGGATAGCCGCTGTGCTGCCACAATGTCATGGAAAGCTTTTCATTGCACATGTGCTGACCCCGTATTGCAATGACCTGGCTGTGTAACTGGCCTTCTCCGCTACGGGAGGAGCCAAGTGAAGGTAAGCAGTGAAAGGCGCATGATATAGATAATAATGTGTGTACCTATTTACATCAAGAGAGAGACAGAGACAGAGAAGAAGAGAGATCTCTACTGAGGTCTGTTGAGTGAGTGAATGAACGTAAAATAGTTGACCTGCACCAAAAAATGGCTATGACAATTGCGTAAGAACCTCCGAGGATCACAGACTCTCCCTCTAGTAACCTGTGAGCAAAAGGAGGTGATGTTATTTCTGCAGGTAGAGTGACCAAGTCTGTGAGTGATTCTGAGTGGGATTTCACAATATGAAATGAACTTCTATCCGGATGAGCTGGAAATGCCCTGTGACCATCTTCCTGCCAAGCCCCTTCTCAGATGAGAACATGAGCACACAGAGGAAGGTGAGGATGGGAACCCACTGGCAGCTGTGTGGTATGCGGGCTGCAAAATAAGCTCGAGAGCAGAGAGCCTGCAGCCCAGGTAGAAAGTCCGAAGGATGCCTTCTCTCACAGCAGCCTCTCCGCTTCCCACCCTGACTTCTGCCCTGATGCCAGAGCTAGCGCAAGTGAGGATGGCAGGACAATGGCCTCCCATCTCTGTGGAGGGAGCAAACCTGGAGGCTGCCCTTCGTGCTCTGATACAAGGGCAGAGAAATGACCCAGGGAGAACTGGTCGCGCACAGAGATGTTCCCCATTATCGACACCACAAAACTTGTCTTGGAATCTGACTCCGATCACCTGGGGCAGCCAGGAGCAGGGAACAGAGAGACCCCTAACTGTGGAAGCTCAACTGGCAACAGGCCCTGAGACTGTGCTCTGGAGCCCAAGGCAGTGTTTGCAGAGAGTCCTGGCCCTCTGTGTCCCCAGGTCCCCATGGATGCTCCCAGCCAATGATTCAGCGTGGGCAGACATATCACTGTGGACAGGGTTCCGGCGGACATGGGACTCCTCAGGCCGACCCTGCCTGGATGGACATGTTGCACTGTCCTTAGATCCGACAGCAGTCTTGGGTGCATCTCCCCCCACTGTGCTGTTCCCCTTCACTGAGAGCTATCTCATGCTTTCTCAGCCTTTCCTGGTTGTCACTCCATTTTTTACTCATAGGTAATTCCCCTAATGAAACTTTTGTGCACTCCATCTGACCTTGCTGTCCATTTTGTGGAAGACCCAGATGAACCCACATTTTTGGGCAGAAGCCCCAGGAACAGCCACTTTCCTTATAGTGTCTGGACTCAGAAGGATGAGTTCAGGGGGTGGGCAGTCCCATCTTGGTAGTGGTAACAAGTACACCCTGCAAAACTGGGGCTGTGGGTACAGAACATTCAAAGCATACAGAAATCTCTATGTTTGCATTTATATTCCATATGATTATAATTGGAATAGTCATTATGTCCCAATATAATATACCGGAATATAATTGAAATATAATATATTGGAATAGTCTGTTTTTCAGAGTAAAATCAGGGAATGCCAAAAATGTTTGTCAAATAATTATTAATAATAGAAGGTATTTTTATTATTGCAATGTAGCAAACCAATAAAAGAGGAAAAAGAAGCAAGGCAAGAAGAATAGGGAGGAAAATGTGTAATGATCTCAACTTTATGGAAAAATAAAAAAATATAATGATACACATAAAAGGTGCTGGGGAGATGTTAAAGGGGCAGTTTTGAGGAAAGGGAAATTTATTCTTTTTTTAAAAAAATGTTAGTTATCACAGAAAATAAGCTTTCAAATTAGGAAAATGGATTCGGTGGGTGGGTAAAATCTTATTTGAAAGAAGAATAGGAAAGAGACTGACAAACTATAAAATACAATATTTCATATTTGTGTCATCAGAAATGAGGCATGGCAAAATAATAGTTGGAAATAGATTAGATTGTGTTGAAGTCTAGGTAAAGACTGAGCTGCTAATATCAGCCCCAGTTGCCTGGCAGTGGGACCCAAATCATGGCGAGAATGTTTAGTCAGGAAAAAGCATTCAAGAAAAGAAGGAAGGGATCAATAAATGGTTGATCTGCTGCATTTCGGAGGGAAGGGCTGAGATGAACCTGCAGGGAAGACTTTGACTCTTCTGGTAAATGGATACATTGTAATTTTCACTTGGAAGCTTCTGGTCCACAGTGCGAACCTCTTGTATCCTCCGGTAACTTGGGTCATGGTCGACAGATAATCAGAAAGTATTTGTTGATTCACACTGCCTCGTTTCATTGCTGCTGTTGGGAGGGAAGCCCTAGAGAATGCAGGGTCAATGTGTTGGTCCAGGGTTTCCCTGAATATGAGAAGTGTTATGTCTTGTATCTAGATGTCTCCCAAAGCCTCATAGGTGGGGCTTTTCAGAGGTAGCTGGATCTAGAATGTGTGAATTTGGATTAAGAGTGTGTGATGACTAACTTGGTTTAGCATAGTTCTGGTGTGGATAATGGAAGTCGCTCTTTGAGTGTGGGTGGCATCAACTAATAGGCTTGTAGCCTGGGTGGAATCTAATGGGACAGAAAAAAGGCAGGCTGCTGCTGCTGCTCACCCCCTCTGCTTCCTGCCAGCCCTGCCATGGACTGTTTCTCCTCTGAGACACCCCTCTGCCCTGCCACCTGCCTTGGAGCCAGCAGAGTAGGACTGAAAACTCTACAGACTGTGAGCTGAAATAAACGTCCTTCCTTTAATTTCAGGTGTCTTGTATTTTGTCTCAGCAATGAAAAAGTCACTAAGATAAGAAGGAAGGTAAAAAATGCCCAGATAATGAGTGCTGCTAGCTACTTTAGGTCTAGCCACGTAGAAGGAGGGGAGCAACAAGGCCAGGTATTTGAGAGCTGCACAAATCTACAATCAAGAAAGCAAATAGGAAGGAGGCCAGAAGTTTGGGTTCCTAGCCAAAGCTCCAGGTGAACCTGACATCGTTACCCAGGATGTCAAGGAGCATGCTCAGGTATCTTCAGGTTTTGCTGGCTTGGGGTTCAACTTATTTTATTTATTTTTGTTTTTTTGAGACCAGGTCCCGCTCTGTCATTTAGGCTGGCCGTGAACTCACTATGTAGCCTGGGCTGATCCTGAACTTGCAGTGATCCTCCTGCCTCAGTCTTCTGAGTGGTAGGGTTACAGGGGTACTCTACCACAGCCTGCTTGGGCCTCACTTTAGAAGGTGAGGATGGACATGTTAGTTCTTGATGCTGCATGCATCAGGCAAGGGGAAGGAACACTGACATACGTCAGTGTTGTGGTTACGGTGTAATGTCAACTTGACATGTGGGATTGGTGGAGCACACGTCTGGGTGTGCCCGGGTGGGTCATGGAGGCATGACCTTAGGCACTATAAATGGTCCCTTGCCCCTTCTTCTCTGGTACTCTTCTCCTGCTCTGCTTCTAGGCCATCACGAACTGAGCTGCTTTGTGATATACGCTGTACCCTTCTTCCATGATGTTTCTGCTTTGAAGTCAGTCACCTTACCTTGGACTGAATCTCCCAAAACCATGACCCAAAAAAACCTCCCCTTTTAAAATTATGGGTGTTATTGTTGTGTCCCCATGACAAAAAGCTGATTAAAATAGTCAGCAAGGCCAATGTGCTCCAAGGAAGTCAGCAAACTGAGGCACAGTAGCTGCTGATCAAAGGTGAGCCACACTTTTGGGTGAAGGGATGTCTCTACCTCAGTCTCTAAGACCACCTTGCCCTTCAATCCACCTCATTTTCTTTTTTTTTTTTTATTTTAAACCAAGAACATGTATTGGTACATTCTACATACAATGGTCACATTCATTACATTAATTCTGTACCTATACATGATGCATCTTGGTTCTCCCCCCTCTCCCCCCTCCCCTCTGCACCCTCCCTCCCTATTTACAGCAGGTTCATTCATCATTTTCCATATTTTCCCTTTCCCCTCTTTTTCCCCTGTTGC